>VUQG01011649.1:3811-15906 GCA_015106755.1 Etia nguti
TGGGAGGCAAGAAAGAGCAAGTGAAGCGGAGGTGAGGTCTCAGGGGTGGGGCAGCAGGGTTTGGTGAGGGTGGGGCAGCAGGGTCGGGTAGGTGTGTTAAGGTGATAAAAACCTTTCATGACATTAGGGTCTGTGAGGTTCCGCGAGCAGATCATTGAGATCATAGCATGGAGCCTATCTTCCTCTTCCTCGTCATCATCCAGCGATGGAGCGCGGCTGCCCGTGGTGTGGTGGTAGTTTATAGTGACTGTTAGCACCGGTGGGACAACAGAGAACAAAGTTAGAAAAGCGGTGCCCTGCATGCCTCTGGAAGAGTATTGTGGGAAAGAAACCAGGGTGCTTTACAAACACATTTATGTACCCGTTAATGAGATTAGTGTTTGCCACAAAAAAGGAGATTCGTTTTGGTTACGAGCAGCTACGTCTGCCTCGTGGATGCTTGCGGTGTTACTTACTGGCTTCATATCGATATCCAGGGTAGACGATGCGAAACACGTAGTCAGCAGCCGACTGCTCCTCACCGTTCGCTTCCTGGTCGATAAGCCTGGCAGCACTACTCCTCTTCCTCAGTTTAGGGAATACTTTTCCCTGTAGGACAGGTTTAGCATGTGATGCATGTCAAAGACACAACTTAAGATTAATGGGACTCTGTTAAATTACCTTTTTGGGATTCACCAACACTAAGCATTGGTTAAGACCTTTGGTTCATCTGTTGTCTAAAACAGCTGTTTTAACTGACTATCCCAACATTCTTCTGATTGGCTGGTTTTACAAACGTGCCACATGAATCGCAGGTGGGGTTATATGTGCTCATATTATAGATATCACCTTTCACTGATGTAAAAGAGCCATGAGTAGACAAAAAAATCAAATCTGGAGCAGTCTAAAGCCTGGGCTTTTCAATCCTGGGCTTTTTGCACGTTTGTCCCACTGTTTCAACCGGAGCAAATACAACATGTAGTGATTTCATTTGTTAAGGGAAAAAAGTCCAAACCTACCCGTCTTTGTGAAACAGTAAAGTTCTGTCATATACTTGATTGCAGTTGTTGGTGCTAAAGGTGGAGAACCAGTTGTTAGGTTTAGGGGGGACTACTTTTTGACGCAGGGCAGCTGGGTGGGCTGTGGCTCAGGAGGTAGAGCCGGTCATTCTTATTTATTTTTAGTCTAGGTGCTTCATCTTGTGGACATTATAAACTAATTTTCATTTTTATGTTGTTGGTGATGAACTTCAGTTAAATATAAAATTTTGAAATTTCTTCACAGTTTAGAGTTTTCGATTCTACACATATCTGCTATATTGGGCTTTATGCACTGATACCATTTCATGACATCAGCAGTCTAAGGAGCCTCAAAATATAAAATGTAAAAACTGTTTATTGGTCACAGCATAATCTCTGCTGGGAATATCACCAAACGTCTGCATTCTTCTGTCGACCTGCAGAAAGTTTAAACTCTGAGTTTTTGGTCTTATGTTCAGATTGTCTAAAAGTTTGACAGACTGTACACTGTAGGTTGTAGTCACTATAACCTACAGTCTGGTGGCCTTTCTGGTGTTACTTTATGCCTACAGTGCCCGTACTTCAGTGTGCTTTATTTTATTTTAGTGTTTTATGATCTTCATTTGTAACCTGAAACTAACCAGTTACATTATTATGTTATTACCTTTCCTTTTTGGGACCAGAGAGGAGGTTCCAACTGGCCCCGTGGTAACAGGCCAGTTTCCAGACAGGAGAGAAAGGCCAGAAGGTGACCACCAGGGGGAAAGTGCAGGGGTGGCCGCTGGATCCCATCCTGACTGACCAGAACCAGTGTGCCCCCACAGTCAGCTAGAATATATGGAAGAGACATGAACAGGCAAAGAAAAAGAACAAAATGGATCAAATACTTTCTTTTACTAATGGACAAGACATAAACTGTGATACTGTAAAAAGAAACGGAAAGTTTGTGCATGTAAGAAATGGAAAAGGAGGAGAGGGATTCTCTGAGGACAGACAGCAAATAAAAAGCTCTAACATAAAACACTAATACCCAAACAGTCATTTGACTTGCATCGCTCATTAATAGAAAGTTTATACTTTGTAATGATAAGTGATATAACATCTGATGTAACAACTACATTTGAAACACAGATTCTTCATGAAATGATCTAAATTTGAGATGACAGACTACCACTAGTATGCGTGTGTGTGTGTGTTGGACTGAATGCAATGAGCAGCAGCAGTGTACTCACAGCGTTGGTGACAGTGGATGCATACTATCTGGCGCAGAGGAACAGTTAGTGCGTAATCCCAGTAGATACTAAAAGAGAAGGAGATGTGTTTTGGATTAGTAACATAAGAGTAAGGACCAGATCGACAAAGTGTTAAAAATTAGAGTGATGGGAGGACTACGTTCTGTTGGTGATCCACAAACAATGCATAAACCCAGGAACACACACATAGTTAGTATATGACCCAATCATATAGCAAATGCAGTCCAAAAAAAGAGCAGACATTATAAGGTTAAATGAATCTGTTGATACTGTAGATATATACATAGATATATCTCTATATCTATTTCTCCCTGAAAGCAGAAAGACGATTTAGATCAGCGAGACATGAATCAGTACATTCTGTCATGAGGCTGAAAGCTTTCCTCAGAAACTGATCTCACACAGAGAGCAGCATTTATCCAGAGAAGGGCTGATTTACTAAAACAATTCTGCCATGTAAAGCAGAACTCTGTGTATAACAGCGGACCTTAGGATGGCCCCTTGGCTGTGTGAAGAAGAACACGACACATAATTTACCAACTGATCTCCACCGATGTGTTCGTAAATGCATGCCTTACTATCATTTCACTGTGATACCGCAGGTATTTATCAAATCCAAAGCAGAGGATCTCACTCACCTGTGAGCCAATAACAACAACAGCAGCACAAAATCCTGAAATACATCCTGTGACACCTGAATGACATATTTTAAGATTTGCTTCAGGTCTGTCTGTTAGACCTTCCAACAGGTTCAGTGACAGGTCTGATACAGTATAAAAACTCATGACACGACAATCACTTTGTGATGTGTCAAACGTGTGTGTGCACACAGGCTGCACACATCTGCATTTCTTTACTACATTTCTTTTTGTATCAGGCAGGACTTAATCTGATGCATTCAAACTGTTGATTTCTGAGAAGGAGACGTTAGCTCATATACTCTGGCTACCTTTTCTCCAGGTCGCAGTCTCCCAGTGTGCCATTGATGAGCTGATTGGGTGTCCACTTCAGCGTGAGATTATCCCCCGCTTGATGGAGAGACAAGTAACCCCGTAAAACCTCCATGTCCTTCTTCTGCCACGTGAAACGAAGAGGAGGAAGAGATGGAACATTGTTAACACCAAGATGAATAAAGTGCTTTTACCCAAACGTGACATGAGATGTTTTTCCTCAGCACTACTTTGCCTTATTCTACTGTGGAGATAACAGCACTGCTGAACAAGATCAGCAGCTTCTGTGATGCTTTGTGGGATGCAAGGAAAAAGCATAATGTGTCTGCGCTGTACACACTGATGTCGAGTGAGCATCACATCATTATTTTTATACTGATGAGAACATAAAAAACATGAGAATATTTTTGCATTGAACTTTTCTAACGTATTCTTTGAATTCTAGCACACTTTTTCACACAGCACTAGAAACTGATTTGAGCATGCTCTGTGTGCTCTATGATCCCAGCATGTATTTAACACACCCTGATAATCTGGTGTCTCACTTTAGTAAGATGAGCTCATCAGCCACTGATTAATGTTTCTGATTTATTAAACTAAGGAAACTGTTTATTGCCCAACTCTGATATTTATCCCAGAATGCCAGGCTTTCTCTAGCTTTCTATTCTCTTATTGTCATCTAATCATAACACTTTTCTGAATCTAATTTGTTAGAAGTGTGATGATAATGTCACGCGGTCCAGGTTTATTATATCTAATTATATTTATGCCACAACAAAAGCCAGAATTTATCCTCGTGATCTCTGTGAAGTACTCGTGTTCTGTGCCTTCAAGTATCTCCTAGACTGATAAACTGCAGTAATCAGCTGGGTTTCCTAGATCCCTTTGCTAGCATATTTTCAGACCTGTTCGCAGTCCACTATCTACATTTGTTTATTACACGTGGTTCGGCCACTATAATTGTAAGAGGATTGGAATTTCAATCATCAGAAATGCGAACGATACCAGGGTTTGTTTGGGCTTCAGCTGTTTATGTGGGTGTTACATGTCAGAGTAACATCCACATCCATCACATTGTAACGAGGTCGCTTCACTTGTTGTGGTTTTTACGGCATTGCCGATCGGTAGGTTACGATGAGGGAGTGCTATTCTTGCACACCAGTGCAGGAGGGCTGTATTCATCTGCATGTCTGTCAGCAGGGGGAGGAGAAAGGCATCTTGGGAGGCATACGTGTGCTCATTATACATGCTCAGGGCCAAACAAGCTGGAGCTGCGTGGCAACGCAGGGGGAAGCGAGATAGCTTTGATTTCAAAGATTTCACACACACACTGTACTGTAAGTCTTTTTGTGCGTACAGCACAATTATCATTTACAACTTATCCTTCTAGCAGTTCGGTTATGGACCCTCGGTGTTTGAACGTGAGTTTTGGTTTATAATTTTGGGATTCTTGCGAAGTTTTGAGTTTCTATTTTTCTTATAACAGCTGTTTCCTGTTTGGTTTCTTTATGGTTGTAGTTTTGAAATGTAGTTCCTTCCTCCCCTCTATCCCCGGGTCTTCTCGTTTTTTTGTCCCATTTATCTTGGATTTAGCTTTACCTCCCTTGATTGGATGTGTGTGTATAACATAGTCTCAGTCCTCCCTTTGTCCTCTGGTTTCCCTGTGCGCTCTCTGTCAGTTAAAGGATTAGTTTGCGGTTTCTTTTTATGGATACTGACTTTCTGGACTTTGCCTTCAACCAAAAATAAAGGTTTGCTTGTTGTTTACATCTGTCAGCCTGTGGGGCCTGCATTTGGGTCCTTTCTGCCTGCATGATATGACAAGCTGAGTGGGCGCTGAGGGCCGTCTGTGTGCGCTGCACGTACAGTGTGTAGGCTTCCAAGGATTACTGCCGCTATTCTAAAAAAGCAGCAGCTTCAGGGCCTACACAGCCCCGCAACCTTTGACATCTACACAAAGTTTCAACCTTTATCAAAGTTTATGCCAAGATTTTTTCATAAAGCTAAGCTCTAAGCTGTCACATTATATCTCACACACACTATAGACATACTTTATTTTATTCCGTTCTTAGACTATCTGTGTTTGTACGATTTGATGTATGAAATACAGCTTTGTGTAATAAATAAAAAGCAGTATGGGGGACTAAAACTGATCAGCATGTCTTGAAACACTGTAACTGTAAATGTGATTTGCAAAGAATCAAAGAGTGTTTTTCATTATCATTCCTCAAGTGTTACCACTGATTTCTCGTGGGAGTTTTACCTCATGAACATTAAAGTGTTCCTTACAGCCTTACATTTGTGTTTTTTTCCTCCTTTTGCTGATATTCTTCAGTAGAGGTGCATACTAATGTAATGAAATGCATCTTGTGATACAGACAGCTCACTGTCACAGGACTTGAAATACCTGTGGATCATCCAGAGTGCTGCTGTTTCTTTTTGATTTATTCCGTCACCGCTTTGTTCTTTACTCAGCCAACATGAGGTGAATCATCTGTTTTTATATTAGAGTAGAACAGACTGACTTGAAAACTTGATGAAACATACTGAAAATAGCACATCTTGTGCCATATTTATTTGTTTATCTCTTTTAACCTGTCTCATTGGCAGTTTAGTCTAATAAGGCTGCTGACATGTGGTTCTTAATTGTTTTCAAGGCTCCTTGTGAGCGTGGAGCATAAACTCTAGCTGTCATGATGTGTTAGGAGATAATATTTTGCTGAAAAAAGAAGATAATGTTGCAATATTTGACATAGTGTCTTCTTGTGTTGCACACTGCTGTGTGACAGAATTAGCTGTGGAATACAAAATCGGTGCTGCAGAGAAAAGAACCAAAACCCAGCATGCTTTCTCGCTCACACAGCCGGCCAATCACTGTGGGCATCAATGTTGGATGACGTGGGCCGCGAGTTTGAGACCCCTGCCCTAAATGAACATGTGTCTTAGTAATAGAAAAAAATATATCCAAACTTTCTGCTTACATAAATCAAAAGAAAACATAACAAATCAGGGTTTTTTTTTTTGATGGATGTAAAGTTTGGTCAAAGTGAAGGCACATTCTCAGCGGCTTGTTTGAAAAACCAGAGGACCCAACATCAGACTGGACTTAGATACTGACCCTTTACCAAAGTACAAGTATTGTCACTATTTGTCTGGGCTGTGAGATTGTGGGGGAACTGTAACCACTCCAGAGGATGATGGGACAAAAACAGCAAAGTTACTGTGTGTCAGAGCTGGGTGCACAGTGAGATGGTGGACTTGTACCGGTTGCACAAGGACATTATTTTTGCCATAGAGAAGGTGCGTTCTGGAGTTTTGGTGAAGAGACTCCACATACTCCCTCGCTGATGCAGCAAACCTGTCCTCTGACATGCTGCCACTCGACTGCCTTTTGCGGATCTAGAAAAGAAACCAACAGCCAGTTTGTACAACGAACGACTCCTACGAGAAAACCAATCCTACACACGGCGAGGATCTATCCTTAGAACAACACCTCCACAGAATAACACCTCCGGAGAATGCCTCCGTACTAACCCCCAGAGCAGGCCGGCGGCCGGCTAAGACGTCCTGGCCCCGGTGGGCCCCGTGAATACGATGGCGCTGAACCAGCTCATTGGCTGAGGGGTCTGTCCAGAAATGATCAGAAGTCTTCAGCTTAGTGTACTCCAGAGCGCACGGCCCCACTGAAAAGACAGCACACACATGCACGGCCTTTAAGCAGACATTTGATGTTGCTCATTTCTCCTTATGTGATGGAAAACCTGCATGTGATGGAAAACCTGCAGTGTATCTATGACACGCTCTTGTGTGCACGTACATTTTCGAATTCAAATGAATTATCAAATGACGCTATTAAAGAGGTTCTTCATTGCTAACAATATTGTATTTTACAAGATCTTTGTGCAGCTAAACAACAGCAATATAATCCTGTCCTTCTGTCCAAGGAGCCTCTCGTATTGTGGACAAACATTACAAAGTGTATCAGGGCTAGCATGTAGTGAGAGATGGGGTAGACCCTGGATATTTCACCAGGTCATCACAATGGCTGATAAAACACTGATGCACAAATGTAAGTTTCCAAATGCACCTGTGCTGCATTCCCAAGTAAAGTCTGTATGGAGAAACAGTATTTATACCTGTGTACGGGACTTTTTTTATATATCAGTAATCTAATAATGTCAATAGTACAATAACACCTTCCGTGTAGTTTGTAAAATCAGTTTGTGATTATTTTTGAATTTTGTCTCTGAAAGCAGCTTTTACAAATATTATCATATAATGAAATAAGCAACAATGTATTCATACTCCAATGAACACATCAGAGAGCAGCTCGGGGTTAAACATCTTGCCCAAGGACACTTTGGTGCGCAGACTGGAGCAGGCAGTGATGGAACATAGTAAAATGTCTCAGTCTAAACATTTGTTCTGTTTTAAAGTTCCACCGCGTGAATCTGTTTTTATTTATATTTGGAATTAGGGTTGTATTTATGGATGCCGATTACAGTCATTCTGCGTGGGAGGATTTCCCACTGGTGTAGAATATGTTCTTTCTCTTCATGCTGTAACTAGGGAGAAAACTCCCTGGTGTCTCTCTCACCAGAAACTCTGGCACAGTTGTGTTTTTGTGGACAGCATTAACAGCTCATCTTCCCACCCTCACGTAATGGTTACTGGTGATCTCAGAGGACAACAAAAGGATAAAGACACAATGGGGAACCTCAGCATGAAGTCTGGATGTCCTCCCTGTGCCAGCTTCCTCCCATAGTTCAAAGACATGCACGTTAAAAGTTAAATGTTGCCATGGATGTGAGGCAGATTAAGTGCTTGTATAGAATAAAACATCATATAAAGTGTGATTAAAAAATATGGCCTGTAGCAGTTTAAAGAACTTTAAATGGTCAGATTAGAAAAGTGTTACATTAAAAATGGTTGACTCACTGTAAGTTCTTCCTTTCTTTCAGCAGGAGTGCGGAGCAAATATGTAGCAGGTGTTTGGATACAATAATGTGCGTCTCTGTCCCAGCTGTTCCATGACTATACTCTGCTCCGCCCCTCATCAGCGCTCATTATCTGCCTCATCAGTGTCCCCGACTCCCTCTTTAGTCAGAGATGATAAAGTGTTTATTTTCTCTTCACCAGTCTGTCTCGCAGTTAACTTTGTCTAGTTTGCTCAAGTTGGCAAAGCTGTTTGCTTCCTGTTCCTGTCTGACTGCCTGGTGTTTCTGATTCCGAGTCTCTACCTGCTGTCCAATTCCAAAGAGTTATGAAAATGTGGTCTTGTGTGTTTGTTTGCAAATTTAAATGAATATATGAACAGTCACCCGGATGATCAGCCGTGCACGTTTTTTTAAAGGCCTCTGGTGATTAAATACATTTTGGCACTTCATACAAAGTGTAACGTACTCACCTAGTAGGGCTGCCAAGATGGGCCCAAAGACTGAGTCATGCATCAGAGCTTCCCTCTCATAGTATTTACTGCCGTCAGAAACACAGAGAAGAAAGAAACACATCACTAGATATGATCAGTTTGGAGGTTATGAGTCCTACTAGGTGATGAGTGCAGGTTAAAGAAAAGTAGGATCTCTCAACTATCCAAGAACAGGCACACTCATATCTAGTGGCTGCATTACATCACAGATCTATCACATGGGTAAGAAAGATATGGTTTTTGGCTGGCTCCATGTTTGCCTACTGGTGGTGGTCAGAGGACCCGGTGGCGCCAGTGTCCGGCAGCCTCGCCTCTGTCAGTGCGCCCCAGGGCAGCTGTGGCTACAATGTAGCTTGCCATCACCAGTGTGTGAATGTGAGAGTGAATGTAGTGTAAAGCGCTTTGGGGTCCTTAGGGACTAAGTAAAGCGCTATACAAATATAGGCCATTTACCATTTAAATCACCATGGTAACCCATGCTGAATAGCTACAATGTGACCTTGTATTTGAATAACACCACACTTCCACAGAGTAGTTTCCAGTAGTTTCGTTGGTAGTTCACTATGAATCTGTCCTCCAGGATGGCAGAGACAGCGTTGAGTTCTACTTCACCCGAGGAACGTGGCAGAGAACATGCAGCAGAAATGATTTTGCCACAGATGCAATCTGAGCTCACCACCTGGACCCCCCTTCCCTCAGCTTTGTCCATTTATTAAAAATAAAGACTAAGTTTAAGGATAACCATTTTAACATCAGGTTAGAGCCACCGCCTACTGCACAGGTAGAAGTACAGGGGGTGTAACAGATCGCAGGTGTGGCAGGTAGCAGGTCTGAGATAAGTCTGGCAAAGGTGAACAAAGGTAACTGTTCATAGCTGCTTATACAAATCCAAGATAATAGCAAATAGCATTAATGAACAAAGCACCAATAGTTTGTTCAAGTTCATCTTTAAAAGCAGCTGTTTTCAGCGATCAAATACTCAAAGTGTAGGAGATCAAACCGATTATCCCCTTCACTTGACTCAACAGTGTGATTGCTGTAAGTGTATAGGAGCTGCAGTGACACTTTATGCACATGATGAATGCAGCAGCACACCCAGAGGACCGAGTGAGTAGAAGAATCACTGATGAGCTCATTTCTATGTATCAGCGCTGGCCGGGTGCTTCACCGTGACAGTTAAGGTTGGACGACTGATTCACACGCACATTATTTCCAAGTGCTGTGATTTCTGAAAGGTTGAAGATATGCCTGTGCATTAAGGATGCATCCCCGATAAAATAAATATACCTTGGCTTCAAGCATCTGCCAATACTGAGAACTGATCCAACACCAGCGTTAAATTAAAAAGCTCTACCTCCCTCCAAATAACGACGAGGAAGGATAATACGTTTGTGCACGAGCAGCTAGGATGTCCTATACAGCCAAGCCCCCAACACCTATCACTTCTGAAACAATGTTGTTTCCCAGTATCTGTGATGTTAGGCTCAGTGAAACCTGTAAACACAGTGAGAAGAGCACCAAGGTCACCATGCTTCACAATAAAGGCCAGAATGCTCTTTATTTCTGAGGGACTTCTGAGGCCTTGACATTCACTGTGGGCGTCTTACATCAGATTAGATCACCTCTACTGCAGCTGTCTGAACACAACGCCGACTTTACAATATTTGCCCAGCTTTTAACAGGAACTACCACAATACAATGGCAAAGCCACACAAGTCTTGTTTAGGGTTTTCTGCATCTAATAACCGTTGCCATGTTTGTGAACCGCATAGGTGCACTTCATATCTGAAGCTTTGATCAGTGAATCGCAGTGTGTGGACAGCTTGTCGAAACACACAGTGGCTGTTAGCCAGACAGAACGCAGAACAAAGCAAACACAGGAGAAGAATGGGGCACATAAATAGATCATTCATTCAGGTACAACAAAGCCTGGAGTAGATTGCTGTGAGTCACCACAGTGCAAAACCAGACAATAAAACAAACTCACCTGCAGTTGTCCACAATGTACTCCACAATCTTGTCCAGAACTTTCTCGAAGAGAGCTGTGCGGACCCAGATGTGTTTGATGGCCTGGGCGGAGAGGGGCTGTGGGGGCCGGCTGGTGGTGGAAGAGCCTTGTCTCCTCAGGGGTTCATGGCCCACGCTCTGAGCTCTCCTGCACAACAAAGCACAAGTTACTGTAATTAACAAGCCTGCAGGACTGCTCATGACACAGGATTTCTAAGGCTGATGCTGACCTACACTTTAAATAAATTCCAGCCTGCGAAAAAACCTGAATTTTATCAGTTACAGATTAAGAGTAAATAAACATGATGGATACGGATAAAAGACATGTTACAATGTTACAATGAGTCTATGTGTGATTTGAAAAACGGGCAAAACAGTTACATTTTTACTCCTCTCTGCCTTCAAACAGCTCTGTAGAAGACACGTTATATAAGTATCTAAATACACAATGACTAACTTACTGTATCCATTTCAATACCTGTAAATCTTAAAGGCACCAGCATGGTGACTTTCTGTCAGCTGACCAGAGTGTCTAAGCTGGACTTTCTGTGTGTTTTACATTTACCTGACAAATATTATGGCTAGCTGTGTGGTGCCAATTCTGATATTGCACTATCGATTTTCTTTGGCACTTCCAGCTGGTTTCATTTGTGGATAGATAAAATAACCACTGTATGTACAGTATGTCAGGATGTTCTTTTTTAATGCTTTAACATTTTGTTAAAAGTGCAATAAAGCAGCATTGTACCTTAAATACAAACTAACACACATACTTGTATCTGTTTTTCAGTTCAGTGAAAATGAAATAATCATACATAGAACCGGTGTGGAGCATGAAACACAGGGTATAGCTCATGCTCAGCAGCACCACATTTGACCAGTTATTTTTTTCCTGCCTCTTGCAAGCGTTTGAAATTTGATCAATACAATAAAAAAAACGTCTTTTTTATTTTGCACCTTTGACCATGAGGAGGCAGCATTTTACAGCATAACAGGGCATCACTTACTATGGTCCATTATAACTTATTAATATTTATAATAGCTAAACACTGGCTGCTTTATTAGTAAATCTGTTCAACGTCAAGCAAAATGTGTCCTTTTATTCTGGACCTGAGCTGTGAGAAGCATTTCATGAATTTGGATACAGATGACTAACGTCAGGCTGAGAGACGAGCACTTTCATCTCAGACTGAGTTTGATCTTTGGTGTTTCAACAGCAATCAAACAAAGCCACACACACACACACACACACACACACACACACACACACACACACACACACACACACACACACACTCAGGTCCCTCTGAAGGAGCAGGCGGAGCCGGCAGTTGCACATCTGCATTTCAAACACAGACTCTCTGGGATTCATTATTAATTAGCCTGCTGAGCCCTGGAGGACTGGTGATGCTGCCATCACACACACACACACACACACACACACACACACACACACACC
>VUQG01011651.1:2938-19749 GCA_015106755.1 Etia nguti
ACACACGCACTTTTTTTTTGGAATGACCACAGGGATGTTAAAGTCTATGCTGTGTCCTTTCCAGCCATACTCCGTCAAATCAGGGGTCCAGAAGCGCTCCGGACGATTAATGGAGTGAAACTTTTAAACGTGTGAGTCAAATCCAAGGAGTGAAGAGAGACAGAGCCACAAAGAGGAGGAGGAGAGTTGGGGGAGTTGAGCTTCATCTTTTAATGGCAGCAAGTGTGTGTGGAGAGGACGTGGAAGCAGGAAGGTGGAGGGAGAAAGAGGGAGCGTTTAGTTCTGATAGATATTGATAGAGATTGTAATGAATGTGGTGAGGGCATGGCACCCTAAAGCGCTGCAGTGGTAATGCAGGGTGACAGTGTATTTGTACTAATAACCCCTTAAAAGTGGTGATAAAATACTCCACTCCCCTACTGGAGCCCCTGATGGATGTGCTGGGAGTAATTAAACTCCATTAGGCTGCGGGTCCACTTACCGTGCTTCTCTATGTGTGTGTGTATGAGTGTGTATTTGAATGTCTTAAAACACCACTCCCCTCAGGGATCAGGCTAATTCAGGTAGAAGGGCAAGTGTACAGCCATTGTTTCTGTGTGTGTGTGTGTGAGAGAGAGAGAGAGACAGAGAGAAAGGGAGAGAGAATGCCATGTGTTAGTGTGTAGAAAAGCATATGCTGCTTTAGAAGAGCCCGCTGAATGACACACACTGTACATCATTTGGATCTGTGGCGCTAACTTAACACCAGCTCTCCTCTCCAGTGAATTCCCAAGGGTTGGCAGTGCATAGTAGGTGTAGTGTCAGTGTCATTGTCATCCAGCACATGGCTGTGTTTTGCTGTTGACAGGGAAGCGCACTCTGCTGCGCTCCTGTGTTTTTTTTTTCTTTTTTCATACCACAGGAGATGTTTTGACTCAACACTGAGCCAGGGGAGAAGCCTGCGGCAAGACCACCGTACCGGGCTCACTGGGAATAGCAGCGGCCCTGCAACTCCCGCCATGTTTTCACTAGGCACTCACCGCACAGACACGCCCAGTGTTAAACAAAGTGGCTGGTAAACAGCAGTATCCGTGACCTCCAGTTCAGGCAGAGTAAAGCGATGATGAGTACAAATGCTAAAGAAAACGGAGTAAGGAGACAACAAATGATTCATAAACTGCACACGGGCTTTCCCTAAAAGCACACGCTCGTCTTTGCTGCGTGATTTTGGCGGTCGGTGCTTTTGCACCTATAAAGGGCCGATCTTTTTTAAATGATCCTCCTGGTCAATAAAAAGCCTTACCCCATTGGTCAGCTCTGAGCCTGTCTGTTTCAGGTGGGGAAAGAAATATAAAAACCGATTTAAAAAAACCCCAAACAACATATATATGAGAGAGAGAGAAATTAATGTCTTGGCATGCATCCAAAACTACATGTATGTCTTTTTCTTCTACTTCTTGTCTCTCCCTCCTCCTCCTCCTCCCCACCCCCCATCCTCTCTCACTCCCTTTCCCTCTCTAATCACACCCTGACTTTACTTGACCTTTCTGTGGCTAATTAGTCAGCTTGTGAAAAAAAGGATCTCCAGCGAAGATGGTGATGATGGCGCTAGTCCGGTACTGCTACAACATGCAAATGCGTCCGTGATTAATTCCGAGACTCCTTTATTGTTCTTTACTCTCCAAAAAAAAAAAAAAAACAGTGAGCAGTGGTGACCTCTGCGTTGCATGTAGGTGAGAGGAAAACGCTGGCTTGAATATATGGCGAAGATTTCTTTTTTTTCCTTTCTGCTTAATCTCTAATTTCAGTAACTATAACCACACACTTCTTTAATATAACCAAATGTATGATGGTGCTGTTTAGAGTTAGAAATAATTAAACTAATACCAGTTATTTGTCTCATGGGAGGAATCACAGTTGATTGTGTTAGTTGTAATGAGTGGGTGGAATAGCGCTGAACAATATCATTTTTTATTGCTTTGCTAATGTCAAATGTGTTTTTATGTGTGCGCACGCATGCAGCAGAAAGCATTTTTGTCTTGGCCGTGTGTGTTTGTGTGTGAACAGCTGGATATGACTCAAGTCCTGAGCTGATGTCTGTTCTTGGCATGTTGACGTGTGCCTTCAGGTGCATAGTGTTCTCCATTTCACGCATAAAAGAGTTAGTTTGTGCAGACATACACACACACACACATAAGCAGGGACAAGGAAAATGCATGCAAAACATCCACCCACATACACAGACACACTGGGAAGAAAGGAGAGGTAAGAGCAGGTGTGTGTGTGTGTGTGTCACAAGCTCAGTGAATCTAGCGTGATTGACTGTGTGTGTGATGTGTCAGTGTCTGCTGCTGCCTCATTATTACAACTTACATATGCTGTTTTTCAGTTTAATAGTTGATCTTCCTTTAGCTGAGAAAAAGGACGTTTAAATCAGGTTCCAGCGGAGTCTAATTCTCTTGGAAGGAGGTTTATAATTAGCGCGGTGCTAACATGTGTTAGCAGACACATGTATAATACAGTATAATGGATTACTATTATATGCACGTGATGGTGGAGAAATAGGATATGCAGTTACTATGTGCAGGTAGATAGATATAGTCTATGACAACATACAGGTTTGGTATTTCACAGCATCATTTCATCTTATTAGACCCAGCATGTTTGAGATATGCAACTTTAAGACAAACAAATCTAAAGATTAAAAGTGTGTAACAACTCTAGAAATGTTGAAGTGACCAGGGTGGTTTTTTGTTTGTTTGCTGGAATGATTCAGTTGAGCCTTTTCCAGGAAAGGATGACAGTAAAAGAAAATAACTGCTACTACTATTAATAAAACATGTAACTGTCATGTCGTCTAACCCACGTTCAACTATATGAACAACAGCGTACGTGAATGATTAACCTTATCATACTAAGCTATAAGAGCTGAAGTGGAGATCTCCTGAATCTAAAATATGAGGAATACAAATCAGACACACACACACCGTTTCCAAACATTTTTACATTTATGTCAGACTCAGAACGTCTGGTAAATTTGAAATGTAACATTTAAAAAGAGTCATGGCACCTGTGTTACCCTGGGTTCTTATGATTGTAACCTTGAAGGTTTACTGATGTGATTTTCTTCCTTTCGGCTCCATTTGTGTTCTTTTTTTAAAATCATATTTTGCACAAATCATATTTTCTGCTAATATGAGTGCACTACGTGACATTGCAACACAACAATATCACATCACGATTATCATTGTTTAAAAAAACTGTCATGGTAACAATATTATCTTAAATTTTTAAGAAATCAGAAAACAGGTCAAATTTATCTACAGCTCTGATTATTTATATTTTTTTATATTTGGCAAATGAATAAAGCTCAAAACAGGAGAACTTGGAGGCAGTGAGGGAGACTGTGTGAAAACTATTACACTATTATTTACCATATTATCATGTGTGCATCAAGGACAAATATCATCATTTGAGTTAAATTACTATGGTTCATGACACCTATATTAACTTGTCATCGATAAAAAGTGAACATAATGTCATCTTACAATGGCAGATATATAGTAGCTCCAGCTCTGAGGTACTTTTCCCCCTTCTGTTTGCTTGAAACTGTTTTTAATCTTTGACTCCTGATTGAAGGTTTTTGATGTCTTTGTTAAGTACTGTTTAGAGAATTTTATGCGATTTATTCTACAGAATAACAATGTGTGTCCTTCTGTATAGTGGAAATAACGTTCATCTGAGTTTTACGTCCCATCCACGGGCCTGACCCCTATCGCCTTACCGTACATCTAATTTGCTGCCCTCCTTCATCACGAGCATTGATCACTCACCGAGCCACCGGCTTTGCGCGCCGCACTCCTCGTTGCACAAACTGGTATGCTCTGTTCCATCAAATCACAATTCATCTTTTCACAGCACTCCGACGCCTCACACAGCAAAAATGCATTTTCAGTTTCTCACCCCAGCGCTCAAGGAAATACCTGCTACTCTCCATCAAACGTGCATCAATTAAGCGCTGATGTGAGGAGAAAGGACAATCTATAGTTTGGAGGATTTATTCAATTTGCATCCGTAATTGCGTGCAATTTACAAACTCATTATTTTACAATTTAGTGCATTTAACAGCAGCTGGAGGGCAGATAATAGTGAGGCTATAGGGGGCTAACAGAGGCCCCAGATGGGCCCCCCAAACATGATGCAAAGCACAAAAAAAATGATTTTCATCTGTCTGACTTTCCAAACAAAAAGCAAAACATTTTAGATGATTCGAGGAGAGAACAGAGGGAGTAAAATAACAACACAAAAGAAAGTTGATACCGGGAAAAGGGGGAGCTTCTGGTAATGCACGTGATTGTATTTTTACAACCTGACAGGGATAATGTGAAAGATATCAGCTCTGAATAATTCATAATATCTGTGCAATCGCACCGTATCGATTGGTTTCAATTGACTTTTGATCGAAATAATAGTTTGAATGTTTAATGACGAGAACCCGGCAAGTACAAGCGCACGCGCGATACAAAGCGACCAATCCGGAAACAATTGTTTTTCAACTTCCCTGCACGTTTCGGTATACTGATGCTTGAAAGGTGGCACATTTGGCGTGTCCACCGAGCCCATGACCTTACAGCAAAGGTGGGTGGCTTCTTTCAGGCCTTTCGGGTTTAATCTGTGGGTGAGGCGGCCTCTAATAAAGTAATAAAGTCCAAGGATTTTCAGCGTGTTGTGCTGTATTTAAAGCCGCCGCGTGTGTCGCATTGCGCGGATGTGTCTGCGATGGCCTCTCTCTTCCTCTCTTCTCATAACTGATTGTTTACTGAGTGCTTTCCACCTTTTTTTTTCTTCCTGAGCCTGTAAGTATAAAATTTTAATTAGGAACACTGACAGGTCTGGCGCATGATCCACAGCCTTGCATCCATCATAGAAAAAAAAAGGGGGAGAGAGAAAGATGGAAAGAGTGAGGGACACTTCCTTTCACCACCCCACCCCACCAACGCCACCCCCTCTCCTCGATCTCCCCTCTCCTGACGCCGGACTTGAGCAGCAGGTGCCATATTACTGTGTACAGAAAGGCAATTAGGCAGCATATTGGATGAATGAGGAGTGCATTAATATTAGCAAGTGCATTTGTCAGTGGCGTTTGATGCGAGTCCTTTTCTTTTCTTTCTGCAACATTAAGATTGTGGTGCTCATAAATTCACTGCTTAAACCACCATCTGCTGCGCTGTCAGCCCACACCGAGGAGAGAGGAGAGGAGAGGGGGAGCCATTTATTCCCTTCTGTCTCTCTCACCGGGGAAAGAGAGTGAAAGACAGATAGATAAGAAGAAAACACATTCATTCACTCCCTTTCTCCCCCCCCCCCCTCTCTTTTTTTTTCGGTTCCACAGGGAATGTGGAATGTGTATTAGGATTTATGGAGACGCTTGGCGCACACTGAGCGACACTGCTCTTAAATCTGGCTCTTTTCCTTTTGTCTGGAGTGCTACCTTCTGCTTACCGACACATGCGTAGACACACTGCTCCTCATTGTGCTCAGCGAGGAGATAAATTCTCAGCCACCTGCCAATTCAAACAAGCACAGAGAATAACTTACAATAAACAGGTGGTTTTGCCATCGTTATTCAGTGCAGCGTGCGGCCAGAGGTCGAGCTCCCCCGCGACCCCTCTCTCTCGTTTGTTTTCTCTCTTTTGCTGCATTTCGCCCTGTGAAGCTCAGCATCTTATGTTCGGCGAGTAACACGAAGTGACCTGCAGCAATTAATTGATATTAGCAACAATGAGTGTATATGTCCAACACCGTCTCTGCTATGCTGCAGGTGACATGTTTTAACACTGCTTTGTTATTGTTCACAGATGCCATCTTGATTAAGTAACATATGCCTTTAGTTAATTTTTTAAAATTTTTGTTAATGTGACTAATGTGCATACAACATATCTTTGGGATGTTTGTGTGCAATTAAAACCTTAGCAGTCGGGCCAATTTAGGCAATAAACACAGGACTGTCTTTGTTGCTCCATGTCGATACATTAAAAATATATTGTAAACAGAAATATTACTAATTACATCCAAAATTATACTGACTTCATTGGTGATCAGGAACTCAATTTTACACTCTGAAATCTGATGAAGGTTGCTGCTTCTAAAAACTTAAGAGCAATGATGCATACTCACTTGGTTTTTATTGAAGTGTTCGGTAGTTAAAGAGAAAAAGTCATTGGAACTTTCAGTTTATTAAAGTCAAAAGAGCGCTGCCTTGTTTGAAGTGGAATGCTCATGATACAGTTTTAGTTTGGCAAATCTGATAAATAAATTTAGAAAATATTGCTCTGACTGGCCTGGATTCTTTTTTTTTTAGAATTTTAAAACTACATGTGCACAATATTTACATTATGGGTTACACTGCACTGCTATTGGAAGTACAGCTTAATATTTGAACAACATCTTGAACATGAAAACTGACCAGTTTATTATTTGTAATTCTAACACATTTATTTTTAGTGTGCTGAACTTAAGGAATATAAGTGACATAACTTAATACACCTCTACTTATTTGTTTCCTTTTGATTAATTCATTTCATGCAAACTCATCTTTGAGAAAATCTCACTATGAAAGTGTGGAGTACTTATAATGATGCATGTCATAAGACAGAAATCCCTGTTTCTGTTGCATTGCTCTATCCCATACACAGCTTAGTTACACTGAACGTTTTAATAGTAACCTGAACGTGAACGCTGACTAGGAGCCATTAAATGTTACAGAAATCTGTCAGAGCGGCCTTAACTTTTACATTGTTCTCCCCCTAACAAAAATAATATTAAATATGTTAAATAATGTTAAATAAATGATTTACAGTTAAATATTAATAGTCCTGTGAGTATTTGCCATTGCTGATGTTTTCCATAATTCAAATTACTGATGAAAAAACATGCACAGCTATGCTCTTCAGTATGTGGACATAATGTAACATAAATAAACTTGCAAAATCTAAAAAACTGTTTTAAATGAACTATTTTAAATTAAAGATTTTTTTTTTTAGTATTTAGATCGTGCTAGTTTCTTTACAAGCCTGAAGGAAAGGATCGTTTTTCATGTCTATTAATAACTAGACTTTTTGGCCTTAAACTGAATTAAATAACTAATATATATAAAAAGCTGCCTGTATTTGTATGAGACCATAAAGCCGGTGACATAAACACAAACATGTCATATATGGAAAAAACTTTTCAAAATGACAAAAGTAAAACTATCCCTACTGCAAAATTATATGCAGTTTATGAAATAGATTTGATTGCACAAATAATAACACTAAATAACTGAAGGGTTAAAAATGTTAATGCCTGTTATCTGTTGACAGAAAGTCATAGAAATGCACCATCTTTATCCTCTAAACCCCGATTCATCCCAATATTTGTCCAGATTTCAGGTGTTTTACATGCTGCAGCTCAACATTTTCGCATGTGTAATTTTTTCCTCCATCAGCTGATGTAGGGCTGGAAACATTACCACGTGCTGGTGCATCGTTGCATCAAACTATTATCAGATGCATTGTGGGGAAGTATTTTTAGAGGTGAGGAACGGAAGGAATTTTGCCACTGCTGGCTGCCTGAGTTTGTACACAACGCTTGTAGTTGCCTTCTCAACGGGGCAATCGTCTGAGTGTCACGGTACCTGTGAGTTGGATGTTTGTTTGCATGTTTTAGAGAGGTGGGGTAGGAGGGGGTGGGGTTCAGGAAGGAGGCTGCTGACAGTGACCCCCATCCCATCCCATATGAAAAAATAAAAAACAAAAAGGAAAAAGGAGAAAAGTGTCACTGGAAGATTACTGTCACACCGCTGCGACCGTGACGATGCCCTGCGGGCAGTACGGAGGCAGTATTGGCGAGGGTCGGATGGTTGGATGGGGAGGTGGGGTGGGGGGCAGTTAAGCACCACTCCCCTTTCCTTTTCTTTCCAACGCCCTCCCCTCCCCAACTGCTTGCTTTCCTTGGTGATTAGCTCGCCCTGCGGTGAGCGCTAAGCATCCTAATCTGAAACTGTGAGGTAGTGGGTGTAGAGAAGAGGAAAGACAGACACACAGACTGACAATACACAATCTAGGGTGAGAAGAAGCACACATAGAGATGCACAAACACACAAATTATACTTATTAGAGTGGTTTGGTTCTGCCTGTGAATGATCTGGTGTGCTACAATCCTCTGTTGTTTTACATTATCATAGAAATTGCTGCTGTGTTATTGTATAAAAAAATGCTTCCAAACCAAATCAGACTAGTATTTTGCATATTGTTGTGGCAATACTGCTTTTGATAAGCATTCATTGCATTAAAGTGATATGGATAACTTTGGTTTATTAGAGCCTATTGACACAAAGCTCCTTGTCTTCATCAGCAGACGGAGTTTGGCAAGTAGTTATCCAATGAGTTGTAAAGAAAATTGTTAGCAAGTCGGTCAAAAGACTATTTCCAATGTTAAGATTGAACATATGCACTGTGGGTCTTCCTTTCTCCTAGTTTTAACTATTATCGCCCCAGCAATGATAACCTTGTACTTGCCACGGTAATTGCTGAGATCTGGGGACAGGATAACATTGCCAAAATTATATGTAAGCAGTCAGGAGATCAGGGTGGTTTTTAAACTAGCCTTCAGTTTGGTTTAACATATTTCAGTGGAAAAAAAAAACTTACACACTTACTTTCTGGTTTAGCTGTGCATAATGAGCATGAATGAGTTAATCCACTGAGACTTCAAAATGTCCTCCAAGGTACAGAAAGGCTCAGTGTTGCTTCAAACTCTTATCTAAAAGTAATAATTCAACTGAATATCTTCCAAAGTTACATTCATCTTAACAGGAAATTTCCTCTGTCTTAAATGAGCGCAGAGTTGTGTCTCACTGTGGAAACACATTGAAGAGATTTGTTACTGACCCAGCTCTGACTGCTGGAGCCTCATATTGTTTTTTTAATCTAATTTAACATTTTAAGCAGTGAGGTTACCAATCTTTTTTTCTTACAGGAGGCCAGGCCTGCATGGCAGCATTAGAGGCAATTGTATGGAGGCTGAAAGAAAATAGACGGCACAGAAAAACTCCCAGTATTAAGAAGGCTAAACTGAGCTAAAATCTGTGAAAAGTCATTTACTGTGGAGTTTACAAACGCCTTAGATTGAGTAAAGGGAACCAAGGTCTTTCATTTAATTTCCCTCTGCAAACTGTTCCAAGTATGTGGAAAAGAACGCACAAAAGCCTTTCTTCTCATTTCTGTCAATATGCTGGGGTCATATAGCAGATAAGTCTTTGGTGATTTGAGATTACAACTGGAGGATGAGCTCTGTGAAATAAGCTTAAAAATATACAAGTAAAGTTTGCCTAAGATACATACCTGGAACTGAAGGCATACAGCGAAGACCAAAGGGAGAACGTACAAACTACAAACGGAAAAGCCCCAGCCAGGATTTGAACCTAGTACCTTCTTACTATGAAGCAACAGTGCTACCTACCACATCATAGTGTTGCTCTAATCAAATCAAATTGAGTCAAATACATTAAAGTGCCAGCATGGTGATTTGCAGATTCACATCTACATGTTTTAGGTATGCTCTGTCACAGGACATGAAGCAGACATGGAGGAGATCCAGGCCCCAGACATCTAGAGGCCCCCCAGTGCACGAGAGCAAAGGGAGGACCACCGGAGGGGCAGTCGCTGTTGACTTTCTGAATGAATGACTGTGCATGCATGGCAAAAGAACTACGCAAATGGACAGCAATCCAGGTCTGTAAATGCAGCACTAAGGTATCATCAAAGAAAGAATAATTTTCTGCTTATTAGGGAACTGTCATCTATGTGTCCATAACATTAAAACAACCTTCCTGTTCGTGTCATTCCACCTAAATACCTCAGGATTCAGCCAAGGGAATTTTGCGGTGTACCACTTACCTGGCACCAGCATCTTGGCAGCAGACTTTTTGTGTCATGTGCTTTAAAGGGCAGAGCCTCAGGTGTAATGGTTTATTTTGGCGCATTCGGGAGATGCTGAGTCAGCCTGAGACTTGGGAAATTTGGAGCTGGGACAGTGCCTTGGGCTCTTAGCCCTGTTCCTTAAGACGCTCTTTAGCAGTTTTTGTTGTGTGGTGGGCAGTGTTGGGGTCATCATTCAAAGAAAGTAACGAGTAATGTGTATTACACGTTACTCGTTAGTTTTCTTAAAAGTAATAACACTTTGCATTCGACTGGGTCGCATTAGCAATTTATAGCCAGCAGCCTGTGTTATTAGCATTTTGTAATAAAAATTTCAAAGAAATACATCAAGTTCTCTTGTAATTTGATTAGGGTGCAGATTTAAGATTGGGCCTGTGGGATCTTCTGTCTGCTTTTAAGGACACCGCAGCACTCTCGACTTTGGGAAAGGCTGTGATAAACTATCCAACATATATAAGTTACATCGTTCTGCTGTATTCCTGTATTACATGTCACAAGTCAAGATCTGCCATCTCTGTTACTGGAATCACATTCTTACATTTCCACATATGGAAACCTTAGTGTTTCAAGACAAAGTTATGGACCTGTCCTTTAAATGTGGCCTCCTCGAGTGGTTTAATCAGACCCAACACAGCTCCTTGCCGTGAAGTTCTTTTGAATCAACTCATCTGGATGTCATCATGGGCATATGGACACCATATTGTGTCTGACAGTGGCGACTACTGCCGTGTGGTTTCACCACGGTAAAGTGGAAGCTCTTGAAGTGTTGTGAATTCAGCACTTTGCAAGTGTAGACTGTTTGTCTGCGAGAGTCCCTATGGGCTGCGCACCACTCACACCCTCTTGTGTACACAGATTGTTTAGTCAGCCTTAAACAGCCACACATGCATGATGTACTGTACTTGCTGCTAATGTATACACACATGCAGGAATGCACACATTCTTTTAGTAAAGCTAAATCAACCGTGCGAGAGCCCTACATCTGCCTTAAATCAGGACTGATCAGTCTCCCCAATCAACCATTTTGGCCCCCTCCAAAATGCTCCATTTCCTGACCCGGCCCTCATCTCTCTCTCCCTCTTTTTCTCTCTTTTAGCTATTAGTCAAAGCCCCCCTCTGATTCTTTTTTAACAACCCTTCCCCAAACACTGCAACTGCCAGGTTTGTCAGCCGGTGTAGATTTAGCTGCCTTGTCAGTAGCGCTGCTGTCCTAATCTCTATCACAGCCTCAACTCTGGCCTTGAGGAATGATCAGACAGAGAATGAAAGGGGGTGAGAGAGAAGCAGATTTTAAGCCAGAATAGCTTTCTTTTTTCGTTCTGTTTTTTTTTTCTCAAATAAGCAAATATGTAAAGTGGCAAAGGCCCAGTGCAGACCTACCCGAGAGATGTTTATGACTAGAAAGCTGCAGCCTCCCCTTGGCCCTTTAAAAGAAAGAGAAGAGGTTGGAGGGAGGGAGGCAGGGGGTTCAGAGGGGAGGCAGACTTGGCACAATGCTCCGACTAGTGTTCTGAATTAGCAAAGGCCTCGTTCACCCCCACTCCTGCCCCTTTGTACCTTCTCCCCTTTATTTTCTTTATCTTTCACTCTTTGATTTTTTTCCCCCTTCCTCCTAATGGCTCACAGCTCGTCATAAAGTAGGCTAATATATGGAAACTTGACTGCGCTGGCCTATGATTCTAAGGATCACATTAGGAACATAAGCTTCTTTTTGGCTTTTGTGCCAGATGATTAGGCTGTAATTATGTTCACAATGTTGGGTCAGTATTGTGCTGACTTACTTAGTGCACAGGACACGTTCGTTTCCAAAGATTCAAAGATGCTTGAAACACCTATATATGATTCCTTTGATGCTAGCTAATACTATAAGTTGAAGTTTATACTTCAACATTCAATCCTTGAAACACGAATCGACCAGTTAGGCTCTAACGGTTGGAAGAAGTGTAGTGATGTAATGGCCATATAACATCCAAGTGCACTGTTGGACCCTTAAAGCATATCTTTATTGTGTGCCTACCATTTCAGGTGCACATTAGAGGGTTCTGTGTGTGTATTTTGCACCTGGTCCCAAATCAACCCTTACCAAGAAGTGGATCTTTCTTATACCTTTTTTCCACCAAGCAACAAAACTGGTAAAAACAAATGTTTGGTCTCTATAGCTAATATCCCCCAATGCTACAACTGTGAATTTCGTTATAAGTCATCCATTTGGATTAAATTTAGGGCAGTTCTGCTTTCATTGACGGATGTTCTCCAAATTGGTGGCTGGTAAACATCGCCTCTGCTAATTCACATGACCAAACTGGACCTCTTGACCATATTTGTCCTTTTGTTGCCTTTCGGAGCATTTTTTAAATGGAACTGTCTGAAATAATATGGATGAGTGTGAGGTACAGCCCCTCTGAGAAGTTTGTCCTTCAACTTTGGTGAGTGAAATTCTATGACCAGCCAACGTGTTTCACATTAAGAGCTGGGACCACTGTTTTGGAGTGATGACTGGAGACTTTATTGTGTTAAAAATATCAACTTACCTTTGCTGTTAAAGGGTATGTGACAAAAATCTTTTTCTTATACTAGTCAATCACTTCATTCCACATGAGAAGATCTAAGTTGATAAAAAAATGCACAAAATCTCAGTCTCTGTAAACTTACAGAGCAGAAGTGTGCAGCTGTACCTGCTTTGGCGCATTTCCTTTTTCCCTCTCTGGTTTCATACATGCTGGAGTAGCTTACTGGTGAATAATGTCTGTACAGCCTGAAAAGAATACCTAAAGCAGGGGTGTCAAACATAAGGCCCAGGGTCAGAATTGTCTCGGCAAAGACTCTAATCCGGCCTTCTGGACTGATTTGGAAAAAGTTAATAAATTTTTGACTTTTAACTGTATTTTTAATTTTACAGCTTTTCCTACTGATAAAGACCTTCCCCATGGCCATTCATACTACACCAAAGTATTTAATGACATAGAAATTCCTGTTTTTTCACTATCTGCTAAAGAATTTTCTGTTTTTACAATAGATCAGCAGTTTTTTTCTTTAAAAAAAGGACATTTTCTGTGAATTAACAAAAACTTTCCATTTCAGTCTTTCAGTCTGAGCAATGAGCTAGCAGAACATTTTCCGTAAAATTGTAATTTTACACATTTATTTCTTACAATTTTAAGCCCAAAGAGTCATATGCTGACAAATTTCTTTTATTAACAGCAGCTTTTTTCTATCATGTACAGAAACTGATGTACTGCTGAAATTGTGCTTCTATGTCTTGTATTAAAATATCCAAGAGATTAAATTTGTAGTAAAAATTCTTTACACTAACAGAAAGGGGATTTTAATTGGTCCAGGCCACTTAAGATCAAACATTTTATCAAAAAGATAAAATGAGTTTGACGTCCCTGACCTAGATATATTACACTGGGCTGAGGAAAGATACTTCACCTATATGACTCTGAGCCAACGCTGCCAGTCAGCCAAATCTGGCCAAATTTCTGTCACAATTGGACCAAATTAACTTTAACTGCTGCCCTGGAAAATTCTAGATCTGATCAAGTAAAATTAAGTAAAGCAGTGTTCTTTGTACTAAAGATGCAGACTCAGCAAAGCAAGGCAAAAAAACAACAACTCTTTAAATTCAGATGGAAGGATTTCATAAACTTTTGACAAAAGGATTCATTTAGCACCTTTAGTTGAAGTTAAGTTACTTGATCTTATAAATGTGGTAGCCATTTAACATGGTTGCATTCTCTGTTATTTTCATGCAAACTTAAACTTTTATGAAATATTTAGATTTTTAAGATTTAACCTGGGGCAGCTTGTTGGTGTATGCACAAAAGTGTGAGCAACAGGGACAGGATTAGAGTGCGCTTGCGGGAATGTGGGTTATATTATAATACCAGGTCCAGGGAGCAGCGAGTAGTATGTGGGTTAAATTATACTGTAAGCAGGGACTGCTGGACTGTATTTGGGTCATATCATACACTTTAAATAGGGACTGGTGCGCAATATGTGGCCTGTCTTACATGTAAATCCAGTCTCCATAAGTCACGCTTTATGTGCATCTTAGAGATTCTGCCCTTGTAGGGAAGCTTTTTGTGTGAATTTGTATACCATCATACACACATACTGAGATGAAAATTCTCCACCACACCAAGGTCATTGCAAAAAAGCATGTCTCACGTATCTGTTATCTTACTCACATGTCCATGCACTCACCCACAGAAGCAGCTCATCCGCACTCCGGCGGCCCGTAAGCCCTCAGATATATAATTTTCTTCAAATGCACCTTTTTGGACTAGTTTGTCTGTATCCCCAGTGCCCTTTTTCAATCTGAGCTGCCGACTCATCTTGTCGTGTGCTGTCTTTCACAAATCACACAGCAGCGGGGCTGTGATCAGAGAGGGACAATTTGTTAGCTGTATGCATGAGTAAGCAACAGATTTGCCATCCATTACTCTGACCGGACACAGGAAGGGAGAAATAGAGGGGATGGAGGGGACCGTGTCTGTTTGTTGTTGCACTCCTATCCTTTTTCAATTTTGGACCTTCAGATGGTGGCCCTTTTTGGAAAGTGAGGACAGTTTGGCTGTACATCATTTACACAAAAACTAGTTTGATGTTTGATTTCGGGGTTAAAGAAATCCAGAAATGCTTTGGGTCAACTAAAGTGCTAAGTAAAATGAGAAGAAAACATAACCCTCTGTGATCCCCCCCCCCCTTTTTTTTATTTTTATTTTTTTAGAATTTACCATCTTGCATAACAGTGCATTCTAATGTAGAGTGAACCTTTATGCAAGCTTTCTTGTAATTTCTTTAAGTAGTCTGCAGGAATAGTTGTCCAGGCTTCATAAAGGGCATTCCAAAGCTCTTCGTTGGATGCCGGCTGCCTTTTGTTACATTCTCTCTCCAAATTCCACACTATTTCAGTAATGTTGAGGTCTGAGCTCAATGAATGATAGTGCTCCATTATATGTTTTTCAATCCAGGTGTGCTTATAATGCATGGACAGTGTGTTTGGGATCATTGTCACGCTGAAAAATGAAGCAAAAATGAAGCATTTGTTGAAGCATCAAACTCTGATGGTAGTTTGTGTTAACAGATCCCTAACACCATTTGCTGAAATGCAATCCCAAACCATAACAGAGCCTCCACCGTGTTTTAAAGATAGCTGTAGTGTAGTAGCTGTTTTTTTTGGGTTTTTTTCGGTTGATCCCTTTAGGAGATTAGGAGCAGATCATCTGCTTCCAAGCCAACCTTCCACTGAGACCATTTCAGATAAAATAGAGGGATTTCTGATTACGCGGCTAGATTAACTAAAGGGCTAGATCTTTGCTAAATTTCTTCCCCTATTTCTTAAGGACATGACTTTCAGATACTGTTGATCTGCTGTGTAAATTGCATTATAGGTGCAAAAATACTATTTTATGCCTTTCAAACTGTTATATTGAGCATTTTTTATAGATTCAGCTAAAGAGATGCACACAAATTATGCTTTTATGGATTTAAATTGTTTGAGATAGACCTGAATATTGGTTCTTTGATAAGTTCTTTGCTATTGTTGTGTAGACACAATACTGGGCATCCCTTGCATTAGGTGCTGTTACTATGCTTGAATGGAAGGCTTTCAGAAATCCTGGAGAACTGTTGCTCAAGACTACTCACTGGCTCCTTCAAAGCAAACTATAAAGAAGAAAGTGGTGGCTCCAAAGTGTAGTGGTTTGCACAGTTACTTGGCAGGTGAAAGGTCAGTGGTTCATTTTCAGCTGGACACACAAATTTCGGGTCTTCTCAGGAAAGGCATCCAGCATAAAACTCAAACATGCAGAACTACCTGCTGTGGTGACCCCTTGTGACAAAGGAGAAGCTGAAAGGATTGCTGGTTGCTGTTTCTACTTCACAGGGGTGGGCGATATATCGAATATACTCAATGTATCGCAAGTTTTTCCACGCATGAAATATAAATTGATAAGGCAATATGAAGCTGTCTGCATGTATTTCACTGTGAGTTTTTTTTTCTCCCACACACTGCGAATTCATCATTAATCCCACCTCCCAAAAGGAAAATTTTCTACCTGGCGCACTGCGCTGAGCATGCTGTTTATATTTTTCCCAGATAGGGAAAAATATGGCAACAGCGGGAGTTTTGGCAAGCGAGGAAATACAACTCGCTGTCGTTTTAATTTCACAAGGAGGATGTCAAACAAAATGCAGTAATTTGCAAAACATGCCATGAAACTATCCGGTCTTTAAGTCTGAGGTCATTAGCCGTTTCCAGGTTCAACTTCCGCTTCAGGTCCCAAAGTCAAACAAACACTGCAGCATCACTGAGAGTTGAAAAATTAAAACATATAGCTCTGCTATCGCTTCGGATGTAAATGAAGACAGAAAACTAAACAGTAATGACGTTTGTAGGGTTACTAAAGTTGGGCTAGCTGGTATATAATGATGTGCTACGTGGTGGCTAGCTACACAGCTATGGTTAGCATAAAATAAACACATTAGCATAGTGAAGCTGGAGGATGAACGCTAATTTTTTTCCACTCAATAAAAGTTAACGTGAGGGAACAACTGAGATAATCCATCCACAATACGAGGTTAGTCATTAATATACTGCTGCATGGGCTGGGCTGTGGTTACATCTAAGGTTTTAAAAACGGAGCTTTAAAATGAATAGTGATGATAAAAACCGAGAGAGGCCGACAGTGATCACTTTTTTTAGGGGCTTGTTCAGATTAAATAGAACAAGATACAAAGCATTACAGTTTTTCTGAATTGCTAAAACACTGAGTCCCATTGTAAAAACTGAACTGTCAACTATGAAAACTCTTTCATCAAATCAATCCCACAGTTGCCAAAATCTTA
>VUQG01011651.1:19769-34949 GCA_015106755.1 Etia nguti
TCAGTAAGGAGATAATCCATCCACAATACGAGGTTAGTCATTAATATACTGCTGCATGGGCTGGGCTGTGGTTACATCTAAGGTTTTAAAAACTGAGCTTTAAAATGAATAGTGATGATAAAAACCAAGAGAGGATGACAGTGATCACTGACTTTTTTTAGGGGCTTGTTCAGATTTAAAAGAACAACATACAAAGCATTAAAACATGTTAAAAAAACAACAGCCTTAACAAACGCACAGTAGTTTGGACCGGGAAGCAGGATTCATACATCATGGCCTAAAGGCCGGATAGCCGCTAAAGGTAGCAGTACCACGAAATTATTCCACAAGCTGAAATGTCATCCACTGCAAAATGAAGAATGTTTTAAACTCTGCATGTCAGCATCTCCCCACACACCAAAAAAAAATTATATATATTAATAAACCAGCTGTGATACCTTTGAATGTTCTTGGTCAGTCACTATCTAGACTTTTGTTTCTGTAATTTGAGGCCATCACATTTTTTATTTTACCATTTTTATATGTTATAAGCACCATTTTAATTTAAATGGTTTTATTTTGTCTCGTGAATTCTTGCTTGATGTACTTTTTTGTTGCTATGATCTTTTGTTTGTTAAAGGTCTACTGTTGACCACAGAAAGAGATATACTGTGACAGTACTGTCACTTCTACAACATATTAACCGTCATATATCTTGAAGCCATTTTACCAGTTTACAGCTCCGTGCTCCATACCTTACTTATTGCCCATGCCAAATCTTTAACCCACAGTGCTGATACATACAGTAGACTGGTGATCATTGCCTTTTTAAAAATACATTCCCTTGATTGAAAATGTTTACAACCAGTAGGCCTGCCAATTTGTTTGACAAAACATGGAAGTCGTTGAACTAAAATAAAAATTTGCCATCACCAGTTTAAATGCATATTGGTGTCAAGATCAGGTTTAAACATTATTAAGCGTGTTAGAAAAAATACACAGACACAAAATATTAATCCACGAAGCTCACCTGTCACTGGCTACCAAGCAGTGCCATGCAAGCCTATGGCTCTTTCAGATCATTACTCATACACATCATTAAAAATTAATTCCCAGCAAGATGCAGCTGAACATTAAACATGTTGGGGGTGCTGGTCAACCGGCCCCAGTGAAGAATTAAGATTTGATGGACCCTTCAGTCTTCCTTGCACAAAATCAAGTATGCAAGAACTTTGAGGTCAGTGGATAAATCCTCTCAGCACCTACATGGTAAATCCAGTTACCTTTGACTCAGTACTTCAGAGTAAGGATGGATGACGTTGTGAAGACAGGGAGCTAGAGATAAGAAAAGGGGGGGGCAAAGAATAGGATCACAACTTTCTCCTTTGACAACTTTCTGGCATGATATGGGAAAAAAACAAAACAAAAAACCCCCAACCCACTTACATTCAAGCTTCGTGAAGGTTATGCATGCATGTGCACGAGGTTATGTATCTATATTGGCTAAAAGGGATTCTCTTTGTGTGTGTCTGTGGTTAACATTTACCACATTTTGTCTGATTGAGTGAAGTTATGCTGAAATTCCCCCACACTCATTTACGGATGTGTGCATAGGTGTTTAAATTTCCATACGAAGGTCATTTGTTGGCAGGCCTCTGAGGTCCTGAATCGACTAACAGACACATTTCATACAACTGCTTTTGTTAGTGCGAGACAAAAGGGGCTGTGGATGTGTGTTCTGGAATATCTGCATAGTGTCTCAGACAGACTAACAGAGTGGCAGCCAAGTTTTGTAGTTTCACAGAACATGTAAAAGCCCAAGTAGTCCCACAACACTAGTGAAGGAGAACCTTTCTGTTTATAAATCTTCTGAACTCTAAAGGTTGACTGACATTACCATAAAGACTTTGCTGACACTCATTGTAACATTATGAACCCATAAATGCATGGCTATTCAAAATGTAGTCATTCCTTTATTCATTTGATCTTGATTTCACTGATCCTTTCTGCCACGTTGGGGTCAAATGGGTTTTTTCCCTCTTTTTTTCCTCTGGAAATAAATTACAGAGACCTCTGACAGGTTTGATCATGTGGCAAGCAAACAAATCGAAGATCATGAATCATTATCTTTCTTGTCCTTTAAACATCCTGCTAGCCTATGATGTAATACTGTATATATTAGATGTTGGCAGGAACTGTAAATTGGTTCTATATTATCACTTAAAATACAACAGTGTCAAAAGTAAACGTAGTTAAAGGCAAATACTGTACATTTGTGAGTTGTATTTTCCATCTATGGAAAATGCACAACAGGAAGTAAATAAAACAGATGATCCCATTACAAATGTACCTGATAAGCAATGTGTTAGATCAGGAAGCAGGTAAACAGTAAGTTGTTGTTGGAAGAAGAAATATGCAGGAAAAATGAGTATGTCTAAGGGTCTGAGCATCTCCAAAAAGACAGGCATTGTGGGGTGTGCATGGAAATCCAGTAGCTTGTAGAGTTGATGTGAGATCTTGTAGAATAAAAATCATCTCTTTTACTTTGATAAAATATAGAAACATGCAAAGTAACATTAATCCATTTAAAGTGGTAATGTAAAAAACAAAAACACATGACAAATTAAAGCAGAAAGTAAACTTGCTCATGAGTTCTATAAGTATATGGGTCATCATCTAATTTTGGCTCCAGCTGACCCTGATCCAAGTGTATATGGTGAGTTTCAAAGGGAGAACAACCTATGTACTATGGTCTTATGGGGCATAACAGGATATGGTCATTAGTCCCCAAATGACTGCAAAGTTCTTTCAACAAATAGGCCTTAACGTCTGTACATGTAAGACCCAAGTGATATGGATAAACTTAATATCAAATTCTAAGTGGCAACCCAGTTGAAGATGTTGGAGAGTTTACATATCTGGATGACCTAACAGTGTTCGATATGTAGCACAAAAGGACACTGAGATAAGGCAAGGGAGAGCTCGAGCTGAGACTTCAGTCCACCTGGAGGTCAAGTATAATGGAGAAAAAGTCATTTTTGTCAGAATGCCTGGGTATGGTTCAGTCATATTAGTAACATTAAAGCTGACACTGGCATTGCACCACCAAATGCTGGTACCAAAGTTGGAAACTGATGTCAGTGTCTATACGAAGTTTTAGATATGAAGGTGCAGCAGATCGATTATTTCCAGTGTGATTTTCTTCCTACAGAAATTTCAGCAGCTTCCAGTATCTACTGTAACACAACATTCAGTTGTAAAATTTGCAGAATGCGTGAAGGCTGGAGTAAAAGTGGTGCAAATTATTTTTATAGAGTAGTCCACTAATAAAGATAGCAACACTAACTCAAGAAAACTTAAAGATGTTACCAGCAGAGCTGGAAAAAATGTTTTATAATGAGGACGGTGTGGAGGACTGACAAGCTAAAGTCTGACACTGTGCCCTTTGTTTTTCATTCTTTCTCATTGGGTCAGCTGTACACACTGAGTGGTGGAATCAGCTCCCAGAGCAGATGTCTGCAGTTAGTGCTATTTTATGCAATATTTAAGGATAATTTAAACCCAATTTATATCAGGGTTAACTCTTTCTTTTCCCAAGCCCACCCAAACATTTTCCAGCATAATAGGCAGGTTACTACTCAAAGTATGATTCTTACCTAAGAACGATTGGGAAAAACGTCACTACATTTCAGTGCAGCTAGCCAATAATGAAGAACCACTTGCTGCTAAAGACACAAAGTGTGAAAGTAGGCAGTATATATAGTATATACTTTTCATTGTTGTAGCCAGGGGCAGCACAAAAGTGACCCCTTAGACTGCTTTCTAGTTTTAGTTTACTTATTTTACACTATGTTATCACTTCTGTTGCCAGTTAGCTATCATCAGCTAATGGCAGCATCCAAGCAACTAACCAACCCAGTGATGTCATGTTTTGTACTGGCACACAATGGTGCTACAACGCTCTAAAAACTTTAACTTTAGAAACTTTTTTTTAATCCATCTTTTTTTTAATCCAGGCCTCTAAAGTGGAAATTAGCCTTAATTCATGTTTCAGCTCTACTTTAACTTGTTTAGATAATTCTCTAACTACAGTGCATCAGACTATAGTTTAGAGTGCACCCACCAGTGTTGTGGTCACAATCAGTGACCACAACACAATGCATTATGTTACAACATAATGCACACTATATCATTATACACCTCAGCCACTGTCTATGGATTGGGTGAATGCAAAATATTGCAAGGTAATGCAAAATTAGTGGAGAAAAAAAAAAAGATGATTCCCAGTGTTACCCATTAGGGGCTCTATAGAACAAGGTTCTGCACAAAGACAGCTCTCTTAGCTGATAAAAGCTCAGCTAGACTCTGATCCGTCCATAAACTTTCCATATACATGTATGTTCTAAAATACACATGTTTAAGTCTTTTTCTTACTCATTTGCCTACACACACACACACACACACCTCTGGTATGAATGGCCCTTGGCCACAGGCAGAGTTTTCACAGTAAACTAACCTTGATCAATAACCTGCTATGGACCTCAGCAAAACCCACTGTTCTCCCTACTGCTGGATTTCAATATCACGCCTGTTTGAACACTCTAGCCATGGGCCAACTGTGTGTGCGCATGTGTGTGCATGCACATGCGTATGTATGCATGTACTGCTGCTGCATGAATTTAAGCGAGCCTGCAAGCATGTATGAATGTGTTTGTGGCCTCCTGTACGCTGTGTGTGCTTAAGGAATTCTCTGTGCATGAATTTGGTTGTGTGTGTTTTGGGCTGTGTGTTTGAGTGAAGCCTCGGGGTCCGCTGTGAACGGTGCTAACTGGCCCTCTGAACTCTTTCTTGTGAAGAGAAAGAGAAAGCCACTGGGCATGTGCAGAGGACAGCATGCCATTTACCTGGGCTACGGATGGTTTTTAAAACTGGCAAGAGGGACTTACACACACACACACACACACATACACACACTGAAGATACTCCTGCCTTTTGCCTCAAACGCAAAAGCACACCTTTGCTCCCTCGCCTCAAACACAAACACACTTCAAAAGTTCTTTTTCCTTTTTTTTCCTTTTTCCTTTTTTATTTTTGGAAGCGATGCAGCCAGTACTACCCCTGCGTTTAAAGAGCCTAACCGCTCTCTTCATGTGCCCTTCTCTCGCTTCCTGCCTCTGCAAAAAGGCCCCAATGCGCCAGAAAAACTTACTAGTTTACATCCAGCGCTACAACTAGCGAGACAACCTTTTGGCTCTCAAAGGTGTTCGTCTCACAGTTCTCTTTATATACAGTGAAGTGGGGCCACACATTCGGCCCTTGCTCCAGTTCGAGCTGGGCCTTTAGAAGAGTAAATGCACTGAAAAATAAGTGCTGCTGAACTCTGGAGGAGTGAATAGTTGTTGAACAATGCTGCAGTTTATAACATAATGAGACATGTATGGTGCTTTTTCCAATAATGAGGAGTGGATAAGCAATCACTTTTGCTCACACGAGTGTGAAAAAAACCCATGCCTTATCTGAACCTGCATGTGATTGTGTTCATTTGTCTTAATGTACCTGGCAGGATGTGTACGTGTGTATATGTATTAGTTGGTAGTTGAATACAGCTGACCCAGATGTGTTAAGTGGGTCATGGGAACATAGCAGCCCACACACTGGGGGTTATGGATAGGCAACAGCCTTGTGGTTTGTGTGTGTAAGTGTGTGTAGATGGGGTTAGGACACTGGGGCAGTGCCCTGATTATACTCAGATTAGATTTGGGAATTCATCGCTCCTCCTTCTGAGCTTTACCCCCAACTCTGTCTCGTATTACTTTTTCTCTCTTTCTCTTTGTCTTCCTCTCCTTCTGTTCATTTGCTTTAACCTCTGGGCATCCAGAGGGGTCTGTTTAAGACACATGCTAAATAATCAAATTTTGGGAAATTAGAAGATGTAACATTTCAAATGAAGTCTCTTATATTTTGACATTGCAGTTTTTCCTGTTAAAATCTTTTCTGTTTGGGTGTTTCAATCATATGAAAATTCTATAAAAAGATTTAGAGTTAGAGTAGGTTTATATTAAGGATCCTCAACAATGTTCTAACCTAGAATTACCAATGTTAAGAAGTTGTTTTTCCTTATAGCAGTTGTACAAGGTGTGAATGTGAGTGCCAATGGTTGTCTGTCTTTCTGTGTTAGCCAGGGTTTACCCTGCCTCTCGCCCTGTGCCAGCTGGAATAGGCTCCATCACCCCAATAGATGGATGGATGGTTGCAAGGTTGCATGGATGGCAATTGTACAAGGTGTAAAAAAAAAAAAAAGGTTATGAGAATCTTTGGAAATCTTGATTTCCCATTCAAGAGCCTCATCTTGTACACTTCTATTAATGAACATTTTCATGGTGGCTGCTATTTTTTGATCACTTTGTAGAAGTACTTTTTTGCTTGTACCTCTGCAGCGTGTTTCTGGACATGCTCCAGTGTCTGAAAAAGGTGACGCTTCAACTTGATTTACATTTTGGGAACCGGACCAGGTCGCAGCAAGGCAAATATTACAAGTACAGCAGGCTGGAAAAAAAGTTTGTGTTGGTGTGGGGAAAAAAACGTATGCATTTTCAGCTCGCTCTGTGCTGGCACAGGACAGCAGTCTGGCACATATTAGACTTGTGGTCATTTCTGAATAACAGCATGCTCCTGGTTTCACTCCACACCTGAAACTCTGTTTCCAGGCTTGGAAAGGGTGGACTCTTCAACTGAAAACTGCATGGTCATAGTAGGAGACCCAGCTTTGAATCAGCTATGATCCTTTACACAAAATTAAGGTCAGGATGAAAGAGAAGTTAATCTTTGCTGGCTGCACAAGTCTGAGGTTTTCTTTCTACTCTATTTTTCCATATCCCTTTTTTGCGCTAATGTTTTGAGATATAAGGTTGTTTTTTATGCTTTTTGCAAAGTGAAAATTCCTTCAAAACCCAACTGAAGGGGTTTTTTTTGTAAGTCTCCACAACAGTGTCAGCTCACTATCACAAGAACATATACTATATGGACAAAAGTACTGGGCCACCTATGCATTACACCTAAAGGAGCTGCTAGAAACCCATGCCATGGAGCTTCTGATGCACATTTTCTGTGCTTATCCTAAAGCCAGAACAGGTTTGAAACTCTAGAGTCACTGAGTCAGCAGAGCGACCCTAGTCAACTTTTATGAACTTCATGTGGTCTGTCAGGTTGTGACTGACTTCCTGTGGTTCCTGAACATTTCCAGTTTGCATTAATACCACTTAAAGTTGATCAAGGAATATCTACAAGGGAAGAGGTTTTACAAACTGACTTATTTAAATGGTAGCATTGGTGGGACTAAAACACCTGAATTCAGAAATTGAAAGGTGTGGTCCAGTACTTTGGTGTCTCTTTTTTATTTCTAACCAGTATGAAGTATGTCTGTGAAGGTTTTTTAGCCATCCGAGTCATGGTAATCTAAGGAATTTGGAAAGAAAAGTGACTGAAAGTCCAGTTGCTTTTCTTTCCAAGTTCCTTAGATTACCCAGTATGAAGAGCAAAAACAGTTGAATTGCTAGGGTTGTCCATGTTCACAGTGTTTCCACTTAAGAGTCCAAATGTCACCAACAAAGGTATTTATATGAATGTAACAGAGAAACACGCACCCTATTTCACCTTTTACTTTTCAAAATGTCAGATGTTGACATCTACAAGGCAATGTAAATGTATAACTCAAATTAATGCTCTTGTTTAGATCTGTTACATTCAGTCCTGGAGCAAGGGGAAAAAAGTGTATAAATAATACGTAAGCTCAAAAGCTGTTTTTTTATGAGGATCCCAGGTTGAAATGGTATCATTTAGTGGATTTCCAAACAGAATTGCATATAAAATCCCACATGGATAAAAAATTAAAAAGGAAACAATGGGGATACGGGGCTTTGTCATTAAATTTCCTTGCAAGAAATCCAGGTTATAACTGTTTTGAAGTTAACGCACTACAGTATGACCTCTGCTTTACACTTCTGCTGCAAAAAGTTATAAGTCATACTGATTAAAAGAACCCCATCCTTTCAGTATTCAAAAAAGTATGTAATGTTACTTTTTAAAAAAGTGATACATTACATCACTTTAAGTACTTCCATTACTCGCTGGAGATAATTATCAGTTACACTACTCATTATATTTCCTTTGTACCATTCAATAACATGACCTGAGATACATTTTCACATAATTACCAGTTAACATTATAGACCTCAGGCTATGCACACAGTTATAAATCCCTACCCTAGGCTGGAGGTTAAGGTTAGGGTTGGGATAATACCACAAGACCAACAGCAACTTTGGTGAAAACCAGCCCAAGAACTCTTCTCAGCCATCATCACAGAGAATCTACTTGACTGCATGTTAAAGGCCAAGTGGTGGGAGATGGAATGGGATCTTTGCTGACAAATATACATTAATGAGCTGTCTTTGCAGACAAAGTGTCAATTGGGTTTCATCATCAGTAGATAGTTGTTTCGGTTCTGGGTACAATTTGCATTTTACTGTCCCGTTCTTGTCCTTCCATGGAAAAAAAAACAAATTCTTGACCTGGTAGCCAAGAAAACAAAGCTTTGAAAAGCTTTGAAAAGCTGAAAGCTGTATTTTATTCCTAAATATATTTTTCTAAACCTAACTAAATAGTTTGAATGCCAAAATGTGACCAAATAATGAATAAGAATTAAAGTAAAAGGTGAAAGAAAATACGAGTAATCCATAAGAAAGGGCAAGAATAATGGGTTCCCAGTTGGAATTGATCAGTGTTCTTTGATATGTGGAGTGATTACACCTTCACTACCCACCTAGCCTCAAAATATGTGAGTTTTTCACCCTTCAAACTTGAAAAAATATATCTGTGGTGATTCTGTGTTATACCACCGAACGGCTTACAACACAAAGGTCTTCCTCTTCTTCATTTGATCCTATGGCTACCTGATTAGTAACTGGATTTGCTCATGCCTGTTCCTGGTGTTTTTCTGATTGTGTCCCCAGTGTGAGTGGAAATGCTGCATGCAGGCATGGGCGGGAGTGCTGGGAGAAGAGAAAGCAGCCAGGGTGGCACGTTGACTGGAGGATCGCCAACCGCTCTCAAACAGGTAGGAATCCATGCCAACTCTGCCTCCCTACCCCCTGCCCCCCCTCAGTACGTCTGTCTGAATCAGTGGCCGTCATGCTCACTGACATTCAAAGTTTGTTACCACTGTAAAGATTTACAGTTTTGTTTCCATTACTTTAACTGTCACCGCTTCAGTGGTGAATATGACACAGTAGATCTCTTGTTAGCGGATATGGAGCTTATAACCTCAGTGTGTGTCAGGCTATGTGCTGTTTATAATGCAAATACACCGGGTTACTTCAGTAGACTGAAAATATTTTTAAAATGCATAGATTTTCAGGCAATCTATGAATTGAAATATCCCTCCATCCATTTTTTGCTGCTATGTGGGTCCAGGTTACAGGGGTCAAAGTAGAGATTCAGAGTCAGATTTCTCCCTGTCAAGATCCTATGCAGCAACACTGAGATGTTCACAAACCAGCAAAGAGACATAATCTTTCCAGTGTCTCCTCTTGGTAGAAAATGCCTGAAACACATCCTCCTCAAAGCAGAGGAGTAGCAGCTCTACACCAAGTCCCTGCTCAATGACTGAGGTCACTCTACCTCAAAGGTTGAGCCCAGACACCCTATGGATGAAGCTCATTTCAGCACTTGTTTACATGGCAGAGATCAGGCTGTGGTCAGCGAGGTAGGCCCTGGTGCTCAGTTGGCATCCTGGAATTACTCATATTTAGGTGTTCATTCATTTTTCCGGGCTTAAGACCTAAAAGCACTTAAAACAAGTTGAGTGATTAGCTACTTTTAATGAGATAGCTTGAAATTCACTTCAAAGATGCTCCTTTTTCACAATGAATAGATAATCACTCTGCACAGTCCTGTCCGTGTTACAGCAGTCATAGTCTATAACACAGCTACCAACTGCACTCATGGTGTCACAGCTTTGTTATTTTAACATAACATGAAGCATACACATAAGACAACATGCTATTTTAACAAAACATAAATTACAACTGAACTATTAGCTCCTTGTGAGGTTCTGAGAGTTCTACATCATCAGTGTGATTTCTTTCCCCTTGAAAAACCTAAATAAATTGCACAATAAATTTTTAAAGCAACACATTTAAAAAGGATAAGATAATCAACAGTGGCACCATAAAGATGCAACTTAATATTTTTACAGAATAAAAAATATATATTTTGAAGTTGATGTTCATTATGCTAAGAAATTTTCAGAAACATTTTTACTAAAAACAACAATAAAAGCAAAACAAAACAAACCCCCCCCAGTATGCTTGCTCCTGACAGGACCATTACGAAAGAAACAAAGGTTGCATGTTGTGTACACAATGGCTGTCTCAGAGTAAATCACTGTTTACCTATTCCATATAAAAGTTGGTGAATTGCTTTTCTTTTTGGCTTTACTGTAGATATGTTCTGAAAGCAAAAAGTTCCTTCAGGAAAAAAACGATGAAAAATGTAAGAAAATATAAGAATTTTTTAAAAGTTGTTTTTATGTGAATGTACCCGGAGTATAGTAAGAGTTATATCTACTGTGTAAATTTTATTAGCTAAAAAAGGGCTATTTTGATAAGGAGGCACCCCTTTGAGCAGCATTTACTTGCTTTCATAAAAGCATTTAGTGTATAGTGCTCTCATTTAATGAGATCACATGATGTCTAACAGGCGTCCAGACTGCCAAAGGACAGTGGCTGTAACTGGCTCTCAGACAGACTCTGAACATCAGGTGTTTAAATTCAACCGGTGTCAGCGTGTTAAACATGACTGCTAGGGCCAAACTGGCCCTCGGCTACACTCTCTGATGTTTGTATAGCTCAGTCTGAGCCAAATGCATCCCTCCAACACACAGGTCAAAAGCTATGAACTCAGAGTGGACATTTGCCAGAGAACATGGAGAACATGGCCTGCCAATTGCTACAAGCCTGTGGCCAGACGGCTAGTATGCAGAGTTCAGAAGCAGCCAAGTGGTGTCCAGTGAGGGATACCCTGGCTTACTGTTGGCCAAACAACGCCTCCGGGCTGGCTGGACTGACTCAACATGACTGGTTTCTGTGTAGACAGAGTGAGGAACTACGCCTGTCCACTGTGGGTTTGCTTTGCTGTTTACTGCTTAGAGATGTTGATTAGAGTTCTGGATTGATTATGTTTCTTTTTAAACATGCCAGCAGTGTGTGACTTGTTGCCTTACAGAATTACAAACATTTAAAATTATTCTCCTTGATAACAGTGTTACCTACTCAGAAAAAGTAACTAGTAAAGATACTGTTGTGCTTTCAAAATAAATAAATAATAAAGAATTCTTATATACTGCAGTAGATTTTTATATTATATGTTACATAAGTTATTCATGTCCATTTATTTATAAATCAGTACCTATTACCCATTATCTGGTCCTACATAATGTTTCAAAGTACACATCTGTCATGCTAGCCTGATTCTTACTGCACTACAAATTTCCTAAAGTACGTTTAAAAAGAATAAAGAAGAAAAAATGAATATACAGAGTGCTTTTTCCTTAAAAGGAAATACTGCCCAGAGAGCCGCCTTGGCAGAAGTTTGTGCCCTCAGAGTGCATCTTGTTATTATTTGTTTCTTGTTTATCTTTTATGATTTAAATTTTTAATAGTAATAGTTTGCAGGATACACATTTTTCTGACTATTTTATTATTTTCTTGTGACAAATATTGAGAACATCCTTACAGTGTAGATGTGACTGAAACTAAAAGAGAGGCCCAGTCCCAGTACCCATCCTCAGCTCTCTGGGTGGTCACTGCCTCTTTTTGGCATGGCTCGGCTTGGTATGCATCCAGACTCCTTGAGGTAAAATGGCACAGGGCTGTGGCTGACGCACTGGCTGTGCAGTGGCTAACATCTCTCCTAGCCTCAGCAAGCAGTCCAGGTGCCACTAGTCTAAACACACATAAACACACTGTATAGCTTCACAGGTTCAGGATAGCCAAAGCTGGATCTACAGCCAAGTCCACTTACAGGCCATTGGAGGATACTTTGGCCAAACAAACACACGCACACGTGCATAGCCAAAATCAACCTCAGCCACTCTGTGGCCAAAGGCATTTAGAGCACAGTCCCACTCAGTGGGGAATCCCAATGTTTGGCTCCCCATCTCTCTTGGAAAATCTATCTGAGAGGGAAAAGAGGGGGAGAGGGAGCGAAGAGGGTTTGAGTTAAGAAAAGCTGGACAATCAAATATTGCAGTGTTTAACACTTCATTTTCAATCCCTGCCGATTCCATTTCCCGCCAGCGTTAATTGCCGCTGTGCTACCTGCCACCAGTGGTTCTTTATGAAATGATTTCTGAATTGAAGCATATGGACGAGAAGCCGCAACGGGAGCCATGAATGGCTTGAGGAAGGGTCCCATTAAATAAGAGCCAGCTAATTACTTTGTCCTCCCGTTTTGTCCTGCACTATCCAGGCTCTCGCTGCTGTTCATATATCTTACTGTAATGAGTAAAGCCAGGGCCTGGCACCTGTGCTCGGTAATTAAACATATAAATTCTCCCCTTACGGAAATATGTGTACTCACCAGGACTGATTTATAAGGGTCTCTAAATTGCACAGTTGAGCTTATTTTCTTGGCTGTTTTTTTTTTTTTTCTTTCAAAAGGTCTGGAAGGATAAGAGTTGTTCATCAGCTCAACGATGACGAGCTTGATCTTAAAAAAAACAAAAAAACCCACAAGATGTCTTCTCTAAGAATTCAGATTCCCCTCTTCCCACTGATACTTTATGTTTTGTAGGTGAAGGTGGTGATACTGGAACTGTCAGGCAGACCTTTTGGAATCAGAAATGTTAGCTGTTACAACCTCACAGCCTCACAGCCAAGAACACCAATGAAAAATGTCCATATAAAAACATACCGTGATCAAAAACTGATCCAACCAAAATAGGCTTATGACTCATTTACGAACCCCCTGCTCAAAAGTTACTCATACTGTACTTTATGACAGACAGAAAGACATGAAATCACCAGTTTTCACCTCATATTCCCTTCCTGCAGTCTTTTTTAAGGCCTTGTTTTCCACTTACATATTTGTCCATTATAAATGAGCATTTGTGTGTTAAGGTAGCTGTTAAATCATTTTGATTTCTTTCACTGCATAAAAAATTGGTTTTTAATATTAAATTCCTCAGGTTCAAAATAAGTTCTATCTTCACAGTTTTGTGATGCATTAGCTTACGTTCAGTTGAACTCTTATAAAACTGTAACCATTTACAGATCCAAAAAAACGTTTTTTCCCCATCTCTTGTTCTACAAAAAACAGGGGTTCAGGTCAACAAAATAGAACACAACTTTAACAAAGTGACACAAGGACATGATCTTAAAATGTAGGCCAAGTTCATTTTTAGCAATCTTACACACTATGCTCAAAATGGACACAGTAAGATGGGATATTATTCGATTTTTATTGGAGAATGTTAGTAACTTAGCAAATGGTCAGGTTGGATTACACCAAGCTACCACTCAAAGGAAAAGATGTTAGCTACTTTAGCTATATTGTGTTAAGATGGTACAAAGATACAAACAATAAACCTGAAACCAGCAACTTGAAACTAAGCAAACTCCTCTCAGCTTTGACATGAGTGATGAATGCAGCTGCCTGAAATGTTCACTAGCACAACAAGCAAAATTTCTATATTATAACTCCTAGCAGAAGTTGTGCTGGATTAGCTTATTATTTGAAGATTTAAAACGGTAAGTGCAAAATTTAAAAGCTAACTGTGATCAAATACCACCCGTCAGACAGTAAAGTGCTCTAGGCTTTCACATTTCAGTGAAATGACCATCAGTATTATTAGAGGGACTAATTTGTCCAGTGACAAATTACTCAGTGACTCAACAGCATGACTTACTTGTCTTCAGAATGAAGCTGTATTAGTCGCTGCTTGATTTTTGCTCGAAGAATCTTAAGTTCAGATCAACACCTTCCATTTGCTCATTAAAACAGTGACGAAGCTGACAGATTTGTAAAAAAATAAGAGGGCTATTAAAAGATCTAATTATTTACCTGAGAACTTCTAGTGAAACCAAACATATGAAAATTATACTGTAGATTGAATGTTTCTGAAGGTGGATCTATATCAACGACTAAAGATTGTAGTCTTGCATTGGCGTTCATTTGCATAGTTCTCTGCCTATCCAAAGAGAAAGATTATAGAAATGTAGTCAACATTGAGGCTAGCAACACCCGAAATAAACAGTTTTCCTTGGGCTTTAATGTTATGTGGAGGTCGAATGCTGGTGGCTAAAATTAGAAAGGCAATGATGAAAGCACGGTCCAATACAAAGAAAAAGAAGCACAAGAGAAAGAAAGACTAGCAGCACAGATAATTGTGACAGTGGAGACCAACTCTTTCCAACTCATATTTTACCTCCACTCGTGGTGCCTTAGTGTAATTTTTTTTTTTTTTAATAAACCTTTGATTTCCTCATATATTTTTAAAAATTATTACTCTATGTTTTTTTAAGGGTTGAAAATTTATTTTTTGAGTGTACATTTTGAGAAATTTTTAATAGTTCCCTCAAGTGGCAGCACAGGTACAAAATGTAGACCATCTGCAAATGTCTGCATTAGTACCAGTGAGGTACCATTGGTTTCACATTCATATCATATTCACAGTTTATTGTAATCATCCAGGCTGTAATTTTGACTAGGATACATATTTGTTTTTAATGAACAAATGCCATATACAGTATAGTAGTAAAAAAACAAACATTTAAACCTCACTAAAATATTCTGCACATGCAAAGGTTTCAACAAAAACACAACTTTTGACAGTAAACATCTGTTGTTAAAATAATGATCTTAAATAATTCTCTAAAATAGTCCTTGCTTGTAGTGCATTGTTTAGTAAAAATACAGCTGATGTTTGTATCTATCCTGTTTTCTTATTATATATCAATAAGGTTGGAATTTCCAGAACCAAGATTGGCAGCTGTCATCTTGAGTTGACAAATCACTTATTGCTCACAAGTATTAACACTGGAGTAGGCATCAGGGTACAATTTCTTGTGAGTCTCCTGAATTTATGAAAGTACAAAATTATTTGAATTATTCTTTTTTTTTTTTTTTTTTTTGCCACAAGGAAC
>VUQG01011652.1:2344-19315 GCA_015106755.1 Etia nguti
GGGGGCAGGTAAAAAAAAAAAAAAAAAAGAGGGGGGGGGGGGGGGGGGGGGGGTGCAAATAGACACATTTAGCATGATTGCATCTGTGAGTGATAGATGTTCCCTGTGGTGTTTTTTGTTTGGATCTGGTTTTCAGAGTTAATCTGCTGAGATGACCCCTGTCTGAAGACAAAGAAGAAGACAAAGGTAAAGGTGGAAGACACTTCACCTTTATCTGCAATTGAGCCGTGATCACTCCTATCCTTGTCAGGTGCTGAAAGGTCATCAGTGGCTAAAATGATTGCCTTGCTAGAGCTATGCATTTTGGATCTGAGAGACTGCCTTCTTTATGTAAAATTCTCACTTGCATTCAGGCCTGATGACAAGCTTCATGGGCTCATCAGATTACACGCGGACCCTCCTCTCTACCACTCCCCCAGGGATGGTTTACTCTCAGCGGGCCCTGTAGCTGGACCCTCTGCCCCTGGCCCCTGCCGAGCCCAGTGGAGCTGTATGTTTGTTTAAAAACCAGACTTAATTTTCCACAGCAGCTGCCTCAGATCAGGTCACCATTCAGCACTAAGGGAGGTTGGGGGAGGCACAGAGGGCTCCAGGTGCAGATTGCACAGCAGATGTGAGAAGGACTGAAACTCTGGAGATGCTCAAAGTGAAATGGTCAGGTGTGGATTTGAAAATATGACATGGAAAACAAGCAAGATAATTTGTGTGTTTAGTGGTTACTGTTATTTTAAAGGGTGGATTGGCAGACAACTAAACTTGTTTCATAAAGACATAAATCACAGGGACCCAAATACATTCTTTAAAGAGAACATGTGCTGATTTCAAACTACCATACCTTATTTTAGCCATAAAACATGAAAGAATAAATACACAGTGAGGAACGTTATGGATATATTGTTTGGTCATGTTCTAAAGACACACACTTATTAGTGTGGCTGCTGCTCTACTTTGCACCAACAGTTAAACGAAACATGAGTATTAGTTAACTAAACTGTTTCATGTGTATTTCACAGTATAGAGTTTATAGGGTAGAACCAGCTAAACACATCTTTTGGCTGCTCCCTTATTCACAATGTGTCACCAATGCGGAGAGATTTGCACAGATTTTTATCCTGGATACTCTTCTTGACTCAATCCTCAGAGAGATTTGTGTCTTCTACCAGAGATGTTTCACATGTGAGGTTAAACAAAACACACTTTTGGAACCAGACAACTCCTAAATTTATATCACAGAGTAAAGTATCTCTCTAGAGTAGTTTCATTAAAATCTGAACTTTAGTGCTTTCACTATGGATTATTTAAATAACTTACAATATGAGTACAGAGTAGAGTGCAAACGACACACATAATATTATTTACCAAACTAGCACACTAACAAACTAATACTGCTAACACAAGAAAGCTACATGAAAGTATGATTTTTGATTAAACAAGTCATAAAAACTCAAATCTAAACTCAAACACTAAATAATGGGAATTGCTTGAACAAGTATAAAAATCGCAGCAGCAAAATAAATGTTTAAGAAAAGCATGCAAAGATGATCTTTAAGGGAAGATTTTTGATTATCAAAATGTTCTACATCATACTGGATTTAAATTTGGAAAAAGTCAGATATTCATGTATACATTTTCTTTTAAAGAGTTGTAGATTATTCTCATTCATTAGTCCTTTTTTTGCATAGAGTTATAAATTTAAGCTGATTCTGAACATTTTTTTCCAAACTCTGCCCAAGTTCCTTGTTATCAGGCTGTTTTCAATGTGAGAAAGAGAAGGACGGGATTGCTCCTTGAATATGGACTGATCTAAGACTAAACTTACGTTATTGTTCTCATGGCTGCCACAGAGAAATGATAAAAACGACTGTTTTTTTTAAACAAAACAAGTTAATAAATAAAAAAAAAACAACACACCATTGCTGTATACAAATAATCCCACAATGGCCTTACACCTAAATGAAAGAGGAAGTGGGGTGGTGAGGGATCTGCAGGATGAGTGAGGTTAGGGGGCCAGGTAGAGCAAATGAAGGCCTAACTGCAGACACAACAGCTATGCCAGTGATCTTTAAGTTAGTTGTATTGCCACCCGTTTAGATGCTCTGCATTCACTTTCACTGTCTCAGTGATCCAAAATGCTGCAGAAAGAGTACTAACAGGAGCTAGAAAGAAAGTTCATATTTCTCCTAGAATTGAAATTAAAATCCTTCCTTTTACATACATGAATGATGTGGTCCTATATCAGGTCATCACAGTAGGGCACTTCACTGAGAGTCCAGGCCCTTCTCCTGTGAAACCAACTCCCAGTTTGGGTTTGGGACAGCCTCTTTGCTCTTAATATTAAACTTTTTTGTCTGATACAGCTTATTTTTAGGGATGGATCAGGTTACCGTTTTATATACCCTCATATATGGAAAAAAGCAGCATCACCATCTCAGACTGGATAGAAGCTGCCAATCTTTACCAGCTTGTGACACATTTAACATTTATATGCTTAAAAGCAGGTTCCCACAGAACCTTACCAAGTTGCACATTTCTAGAATGAGTCCTTAGGTGGGAAGTAACAAAGTACAAATGACTCGTTACTGTACTTAAGTAGAATTTTCAGGTATCTGTACTTTGCGTAAGTATTTATCTCTTTGAAAACTTTTTACTTTTACTCCCAAAGTTTTTAAACAAATATCAGCATGAGGCAAGTGACGTTTTAAGTGGCAGGTAATTTCAAATTAAACATTTCTATCAGCTCAACAAACATCAGCCAGACAAACAGTTTGTGTGCAGTTTATCGCACCGTGTCCAGCTAAAGGTCCAGCTGCTCTATTTTACAGGGAGAGAAAAGAGTGAGAGCTAACTTCACCCAGTGATGGAGAAAGATGTAGGAGGACAGACAGGACAGGGAAGGAAGAAGAGAGATTAGATTTAAAGGTAAGGGCTGCTCAGTGACGCTTGATAAACTGCAAATGGTCAGAGTAGGTTTGGGTTTACATCAAATGTAGCAGAGATGAATTTGCATTTAAGCTGATGAGGTTTAGATATAGTTCCAACTTTATGCTGTCCAGTGTAAAGACAGTATAAACAGTATAGTCTCAGTGTAGTGGATGGACATTAGCCATGATAGCTTATGAAACTGCTGATATCTTGTTGAATCCACACAGTCTATACACTAAAAAACCTCTGGATAAATTAATGTTTCTTTTCTCTATGCTGAGCCACTATACAGATATTAAGGTTCCCCCACCTGCTGAATCCCACTGTAACCCATCACTGTACTCATTTTACTGTTTAGGTGTGGAGGCAAAGTCTTTCTACAATGTAGGGAACAGAAAATAGTTATTTTAAAAAATTCAGATTCAAGCTAAGTGAATCCATTAGAATTACAATTTAAATTTGAATAATTTATGTATTCTCATGCAGTAATATTATTTTATCAGTATATTAATGAAGTTCAGTTACCTTTGTACAAAAATTATTAGCAGAATAGTCCTTCAAGGAGCTACTGTTTACTTTATTACTCTGAGTACATTTCACAGCCTGTACCTTTTCAATTTTACTTGAGTAAAAAGTTTCTTCAGTACTTTTTAACCCAGGTATCTGTACTTTTACTTAAGTAAAGAAAGTCTATACTTTTTCACCTCTGGTCCTTTTGAAAAACTGGGTGGAGTAAAGATGAGCTGCTATTTGCTAAGATAAAGAAACAGAAAAAAGTTGCAAAAGCCAAGAAAACTGAGCGAAAAAAAGCAGCAGATAGAAACATGCACTCATAGAGGCAGACACTATAAAACAAAGAGAGGAGGCTGCAAATGAAGAGTGCAGCAATGCTGGCAGACATTGGCATCCCTTTAGTTGGCATGCTAGCTTGCCAAGTTGTAGGATTTACCCTGGAGCCCTTGGGCTTTGCTATGAAAAGACCCGGTAAGCTTGAGGGGCCCCATGGCTGGTTGTAGCCCGGGTTCTATTGTCTTGGCTGTTGGAGAGAAGGAAACACTGGATGAATTCAAGAAAAACAACCTGAAGACAGAGAGGAGAGGGACGCAGAGGAGGAGGCCAGAGGGAGAGCAGCAAGTGGTTCCAGGGAGCAGGGCCAACCTTTAGAGAAAGAAGAGAGTAGGTTGTCCTACACTGACAGCCTAGAACACACTAGGATACAATGTGTTTTGCAATTTTCCAGCCAAGATTAGACAAACAGCTAAGATGAATGTGCCTGTAACATCAGTTTTACTTGCATGTACAAGTAAAACTGATGTTTTTTATTGTTTGAAATATAAAAGATTTGTTCTTTTTTTTTTGAGATTCTATTTGACCACTTTGGACTTTACCTTCTATATCTGCTCCAGTTGCCCCTGGTGCTCATCTGTATTTTCTCATACTCCTTCTTTCTGATGTTGCTGTCTGTTGGGATCGCTACATCTTTCACAACTGCTGTCGCTACCAGACATAGTCGTGGCTATCTGGTTGGGTAGCCTTCACCAGTTTGTCCGTCTGTATCTGGAAGTCTCTTGGCAAAGATGTTCCTCTATACTACGCCAGCCACTTCGTTATGATGTTTCATGCGTGCTCTGCCTGCTAGAATCTTCTGTATATATTCTATATATCTATATAATGTACTGGTAGTTTTGCGGATTTTTTTTCCTACCATATGATTTACTAAGAGTGGATAATATGATCGCTACACACATCTCTGGCGCACAAGAAGCACCTCATACTAGTATTCACTATTAGTCATGTGTTTTGTTTACAGGGAAAAGCCAATCAAAAGATGGATTAAACTGGCGGGGAGCTTGATTCTTTTCAGACAGATGCAACTTCTGGAAAATGCCAAAATGGAAGTGGCAAAAACTGTAGTTTCACAAGTTGGCTATGGGTTCACAAAGGGGATAAACTTTTGACCCATAAGAAGACAAATGATAAATGATGATGTTATTATAAATATAAAGCATCTTTCAGGAATAAAAAAAAATGAGCTAAGTGAGCATGGTGGGGTCCTGTTAACAACAAAAACAGCACATTATGTGAGTAAATGAACGACTGAGTAGAAAAATTTACTTGAAATATGAATCTCTCACTGACTCTTTGAAGTTTTCGTTGGCCAAGCCTCTCACTCACAGGAAAAAAAGAAAAAATTCAAACAAATTGGTTAACTTGTCGAGAAGCAGAAAATAATTTACACAGTGGAGAAACTTTATGTTTACACACCCATTTCGTTTGTTTTCGCACTTCTCTTGCTGTTAGCTCTACAGAATTGTATATGTTACAATTTCGAGGCAGTGTTTAATATGTTGCTTGCACTCTGTTGTCAGCAGCCAGTGCATTGGTGCAGAGCTTGCAGGTGTGTACAAGACCAGAAGTCGACCATGAATGAGAGCTCATCTGCCGAAGCTGGGGAAAGCACATGGTCAAGTGGTCAACAAATGAAAATGGAAAATTGCTACCACTTGTTGGGCCCGTTCAAGTACGTGCAGGCGGGAGAGGTGGTCAGGTCATGATGGATGCCCCATATGCCTGCTGTTGTTGATATGATCAAAAAAAATATATGAGGGCCAACCCCTCTGCCTCCACCTCCACGCTCCACCATTCTCCGCTATAATAGACAAACAGATGTGTGCAGGTCACCCGCAAGCACAGAAAATTGCTTGTGTGCAAAATTGCCTTTGGGATGAGGTATTTTGTTTATTCGTTGGACTAGTCCAATCATGTTTTTGAGTCCAAGTGTATTGTTAGAGTTTAAAAAAAAAATCAAAATAACAGAGATTCTTCCGTAAAGCAACAGACAGGAACAGTGCTTAGAACATGCTTGCTGCTACACAAAAAGGCCCGCATGCGCTTGAAGTTCCATTTATGATGTAACATATACTACATACATACTTTAAACATTAAGTTATCAAAACTTCAAGAAAAAAAGAGATTATTCATCCTTGGAATGAGGAACTACAAGTGACTGTGATTAAATATTAAAAGCCTAACGTTGTACTAAGCAGTGAAGAAGCTGTATGTCTATATATTAAGTCTAGTAAAACATTTGTGCATCATTTACTACATAATTTGATGCAAATACGATGAACTGTGGGAATGTGAACACAAATATGCAGAAATGGCAATTTAATGAAAACAAATGTTGGAAGTGAAAATGCAGATGTGATCATGTGCTTAGAGTGCATTGGTCTCTCTATTTCTATCTGCTTCATGCTCTCTCCCTGCCTCTCTCTCTCTCTCTCTCTCTCTCACACACACACACAGACAAACACACATTCTCATACAATTGTATTTGCCTATTCATATACATTTTCAGCACTTTTGTTTCAGCTAGAGGTGCTCTATACCTATCAACAATCTACATTCATGTTATGATACAATACACAATCACACTGTGTAATATCTGCTACTGTTTTACCATAACCATTGACCCCCAATTCCAAAAAAGTCCAGATGCTATGTAAAATGTTTTTAAAAAATGCAATAATTTGGAAATGTCACATTTCTCTGCTCTTGCAATAGTTGCAATAATAGGAATGTCTTGCTGGAAAATGCAAGGAAAGTCCTGGAAAAGTCATTATCTGGATTAACAATGTGTTAATATGTCAATATTAATATCTGGATTCTTATTAGTATTTGTGTAAATATCAGTCTATACATCTGATAACATTTCTTCTGTAACAGTAAATTTAAAACACAAGTGTTTGGAAAAAATGTATAAGTAAAAAATTTCAAAAATACAAATTCTGATTTTTTTTCTACACATTCTCACTTTTTTTTCTACAAGCTCACATTTTGCGACACATTTACCTTCAGATGAGCATTTTTTTTTTTATTCAGCTTCACAGACAGCATTAAATTGATGACAGTCTTGTAAAGGGCTCCATGGTGGACTTTTCCTAATCCATCTAAGTCTCATCCAAGTGTGTAAGTCTCAAGTGTCTTCACAACACAAAAAAGAAAACAGATAGGGTAACAGATAGTGACTTGTGTTTGCAAGATACAAACACAAGTCAAACACAATGTCAAACCAGAGTCTGAGTTCAGAGGAGGGTTAAAGTCAGAAAGTGGAGGAAGAGAGTACTTTAACACAAATAAATTCAAACTTATAAAAATAAACCTGAATATGGTTATAAGAAAATAACAATGAATATTTCACAAAGCTTCACAAACAAGTGTAAACAGAATAAACAAAGTGCCAATTATATATATGCGGTGAAATGTCTCTGGGATGTTTCAGAGATCAAAAGTTCTTTGGTTTCATTCTCAAATTCAACTTTCCTCTGGTTTATAGTCAGTTAGCTAGCTGTAGTCAGTTAAATCAGTATCAAGTCAGGCCATGTTCCAAAGTGCTCCTGAATTAAACAAAGAAGTCAAGTAGTTGGATTCTGTACTTCCAGATCATAAACTAAGGTAAATGATGAAAGAATGGCGTGATCTCCTTCTATATCGTAACGAAAACTCAGCATAGCTCCTCAAGGTAAAGAAGTAATCAGGTTCAGGGGTTGTTCTGTGTTTCCTTCATCAAGGAGAATCCTAAAGCAAATGGCATTTACACAAAATCACAAAAATCCCGGCCTGTACAAAACATGGATACCCATTCTCACACATTCAAACAAGCACTTTTTTTCTATGCTTAAGTGCTTTCTGTCTAATATTCTCATACATTCACACTCTGATGAATGTACCAGAGAGCAAGTTGAGGTAACTATCTTGGCCAAGGATATTGCTTGTAGACTGGAGCAGCCAGAGATCGCACCACCAACCCCCAATACTAGATTCTACTCATCCTGAGCTACAGCCACCTCTCAACTAAAGTTAACTAACTAAAGTGTTAAAGCAACCATTAGCAGTATGAGATAAAGTCAAGTTCACCTGTCAACATGGGGAAAAAAGCAGCCACATCAACAGAGAACATTACTACAAGGCTAGTTAGCTGTGCTAGCTCAACTCAGCTAAACACACCAAGTAACAGTTCTAATCCAGCTGAATCTCCTCTGTCAGTGTGACCAAGTATTACCCCCAAACAGCACTATTTAACAGATTAGGCAAAGAAGGAAGCATATTTTTCTTCTTCTCTATAATGTGAACTGACTACATTTTGGAAGATTACGTCAGAAAATAATGGCATCATGTGCACATTTTGACCTAAATTTTATTGAAGAAATCTCCTGCATTGAAGTGTTGTATCACTTTCCTTCACAGAGAACCTCTGCTTGCATTTAGTAGCCCACTGTAGCTAAACAGTAAGAAGCAGAAAATGATAAATAACGTAATGCAAATGTCAGTAAACAATTGCTTGCAATCCTAATAGGTGTTACATAATAGATAGTACTGCTCCTTAGAATGCACAAGGATAAAAAAAAAAGAAAAAAATTGTTAACAGTTGGTACGCTTTGTACGTTTAGTGCAGGCATACCTAATAATTCATTTGATTAACTTTCCTAATAAATTAAAATTATTTCAGCTCCCACTGGCTACAGAAACAACATTCACTATCACTGTTATCCAAAACAGCATCTGAAGAAAAAAATGATCTAACAAGTTCTAACAAATTGGAGAAGTCTGAATAACCTCTTGTCATTTCTCATTAGTTTCAAGCCCAGGCATGGTGAAGCGTGACCCACAGCAGGTTAGGGCAGCCTGGTCCTTCCCAACTCATAGGCCTCTTTAGAAGAGATATTGATGATGTTCGGGAGGAGGCTTTGCTAAATGAGCTTTAGCAATGAGCTGGAAAATGAGTAATGTTCCCTGGGTGAGCCCATAGTATTCGGGCCTGAATCTGCAAGCCTAGCCTGCCAACAATTCTATGAGTGAGAGTGATAGAACACATTCATGGGAATGTGTATGCATGGGGGTGTTCTGAGTGGGTGTCTGGGCACAAATCTGATCAAACCTGTCATCTTTTTTGACAGATATGAAAAAAAAAAAAAAAATTCCCCATCACCTCCTGATGTCGTGCCTGAACACTGGTGTAGTTTCAGCTACTAGGGAAGAATAATACAAGGGCAGACCCAGTCAGAGCTGAAACTGAGCAGCACTGGAAGACCATTTGGGAGAAAGAAGTGACACACAACACCAACACCAAGTAGCTGGTGGAACTAAGAGAGGTAACAGCAACTTTGCAGAACAAGAACAGGAACTGGAATGAAAAGCTGGACAGCACCAGAACGTAATATGATCCACACCTACTGACTGGAAAAGCACCCATGAATGCCTAGCAGAACAAATACATGGGATACTAACAGCAGATACTCATCCAGACTGGCTAACACAAGGAAGAACACTCCTGACCATGAAGGATCCTCAGAAGGGTACAAGCCCATTAGTCTACCAGCTATTTACCTAACATGTCAGCCTGCTTTGATGACAAACTTTTCTGGTTCCTTGGGAGGGCCATCTCAAGCACATCACCCCTCTTTTACCCACATCAACTGTTTATGAATAGCAGCCATTTTAACTAATATAATTTTAAATATAAGGATTGTTTTTGATACTTGGATGAAAATCTTTTACACACAATGATGACTGAAGTCTAGAACCCATTGGCATCACCTAATGCTGGGTTTCCTCCATTGAGATGCTCTGTCAGGGCTTCCATACTATCCATCCAGAAGTGCATTAGTGAGATCAGACACTGATGTTGGATGAGAAGGCCTGGCTTGGAGTCTCCGGTCTAATTCATCCCAAAGGTATTCTATCGGGTTAAGGTCAGGACTCTGTGCAGTCAAGTCAAGTTCTCACACACCAAACTCACTCATCCATGTCTTTATGGATCTTGCTTTGTGGTCCATATGTTGGAACAAGAAGTAGCCATCCCAAACAGTTTCACTAACGTTGGGAGCATGGCATTGTCCAAAATGTTTTGGCATGCTGAAGCATTAAGATCTCCTTTCACTGGAACTAAGGAGCTGAGCCCAATTCCTTAAAAACAACACCACACAAAAACCGTCCTCCACCAGACACTTGCATCATGCCAAGTGTCTGACTGCACTTGGTACTGTGCGGTCAGACAAGTACTGTTTTCCTGGCAATCCCCAAATCCAGACTCGCCCATCAGATTGCAAGATGGAGAAGAGTGATTTGTTACTCCAGAGAACACATCTCCTCTGTTCTAGAGTCCAGTGATGGCGTAATTTACACTTTATCCGGCTGCATTGCACTTGGTCATGTAAGGTTTGGATGCAGCTGCTCAGCCATGGAAACCCATTCCATGAAGCTCTCTACTTAGTATTCTGGAGCTAATCTGAAGGCCAGATGAAGTTTGGAGGTCTGTAGCGATTGACACTTCAAAAAGTCGGTATGAACTGTTCTTTTCCCTTTTCCTTTTTTACCCCGGTCTAAAAGGTTGATTGGGGTATTTTCATCAAGTTTTCTTAAATTCTTTTGAACACCGTAACTTGAGAAACAAGTTATTGCAGCATTTCAAATTGATACCATAGGTGGATCTAACAATCTCGGGCAAGTATGATTACGAATGACCTGGACCTTGGGGTAAAGGCCAGAGGTCAAATTTTTTTATAAGTTTCTGTCACGTTTTCAAGGCTGTTTTGGACTAGTTTTCTTGCTAAACCTAATTTGGCCTTCCCGTTGGGTGTAACCAGTGTTTCCTGTTTTGTTGTAACCCATCTTTATTTAAAAACTGCCTCTTGATCCCTTTCTATTAGGGCCTAAAATTAGGTAAATACAACTTCAGATGAACTAAAAAAAATAAAAAATAATACAATATACAAAATAGAAATATGTCATTATTTACTAATAACATTATTTAGTCTTCTTTATTACATTGCTTCTGTTTATTGAGTTTTGTAGCATTCATTCATTCCCTCTAAAGGTCTTGCCACAGCATTTCAATCATGTTTAGGTCCTGTCTTTGGGCAATTGCATCACTTTGCCATTCTGTTAATTTGGTAGTGTGCTTGGGATCATTGTCCTGTTGCATTACCAAATTTAAACCAAGGTTTAAGATGTCAACCACATGGCCTGACATTTGGTATACACAGGAGTTCAAGGTCAACTTAATGACTATAATTTGTCCGGTCCTGTGACTGCAAAACAAACTTAAGGCATTACCCTTCCACCACTCATATCACTACTAATACTTCATCCCAGCTGTTTGTTAGTGTTTTTAAAGATAGTGCTGTGCATTGTGGCCAAATCTCCATTTTGGTCTTGTTTGGCCAAAGGATGTTGCTCCAAAAGTCTTGCGGCTTTTTCACATGTGCCACGTCTGCCAGAGTCAGCCCAAGGCATAAGTAAACTAAGTGCCTACCAAGGGCCACTGTTACCACTGGTCGTGGCCTCATGAGAAATTAAGTTTAGAAGTATTTCTTCATAAGATATTATTACTGGTATTTTTTGCATATGTGAGTGATGATTTATATATTATTAAAGGTTTATTATTGTAAAAGAACAAGGTATTATGATAAAAGAGCATTGATGGTGTAGTGATTTGTAATTCAATTCAATTCAATTCAATTCAATTCAATTCAATTCAATTCAATTTTATTTATATAGCGCCAAATCACATCAACAGTCGCCTCAAGGCGCTTTATATTGTATAGTAGATCGTATAGTAATGCCTCTCACTCTAAGCTCAGAGCTCCGCTGATAATGTGTTCAACCATGCATGCAGTGCGAACATCCAAAGAGCACGTTGAAGGCCAAACAGTGTTGCAAAAAAAGGATATATCCTTCAGGGCCAGAGAAAGGAGAGGAAAACAGAGGAAGAGGAGAAAAATGGCAAGATAAAGGTACGTATCCTCAAGTTAGGAAAGTCCCTGTCTTTATATGACATTTTGATCCAACTGGTTGAGTGTAGCCTGTAATAGCAAATTAGCTAGCTAGTTACTAACTAGATATTTTCTCTTTTAACTGTTAGGTTCAACAAACATCTTTGCTTAATATGTATTCTCATTAATAAATTAGTTATAGATTGAGAGATGTTCTTGCCACTAGTTGTTCGCTGCAGAAAATAGTAATTTATGTGAGTAAATAGCCATTTCTTACATCAACATGCCCATAAGTCACATGAAACAGGAGCAGTGTTGAACTATTTTGGAGGCACATATTAAAGAGGACAACAAATACTACATGTATAAAGGATCATTTAAACCATGGACTACTGGGTTGGTTGGTTTGTTGCGGTCAATAGACTTAGTAGACATCAGTTTTTGTTAGCTAACCAGTAACGGAACTTGGTGGGATATAAGGACACTAAAACTAAAAATATGGTTTAAAGTTTATACTTTAAGATTTATACTGCAATGAGTTTGTTGTTAAGAAATCAAGTCTGTACTGTCTTTTTTCACTGTCTGTCTCTTTAGCAGTAATTGGCTGCCCATTGCTTGGCTGGCTGCACTGAAACAGGAAAATCCAGCTGTTACCCGTAATGTTTGGGTTTTTAAAGCACTTTATGAATGACGACAGTGTGGAGGAGAGTCCGTTTCAGTCAGGTGACAGGTGGTTCACCAGACCGACAAGCTAGTGTCCGACACTCAGATTTTTCTTCATCTGGTGAGGTGTACCGAGTGGCACAGATGCCATCAGCGCTGTTTTATGCAATAAATTAGTCTCTCTTTTTCCAAGCACATCCAAAGAGTTTATAACATAACAGGCAGAAAGACAGAGAGAGACAGAAAGTGAAAATAGACAGTATAGACTTGATTTCTTAACATAAAACTAATTGTCGTAACCAGGGACAGTACAAAAGTCACCCCCTAAAACTGATTTTTAGTTTTAGTCTCCATATTTTCCACTGAGTTATGGGTTCTGCTACTAGTTGGTTAACATAAAATAATGTAAGTCTATTGTCTGCAACCAGCCAATCAACCCATATCTGTACTGGCAGAAGATGGTGCTAAACATGTTTTAAAAACTTAAGCACTTATTTCTTAAATCCAGCTACACTGACAGAGTTACATATATGTGGGTTTTTGAGATAAGGGCTCCATTATGTAAATTAGCCTTTATACATGTAGTATTTTATGTCTACTTTAGTTTTTTTTCTGTAAGTTTGCAAACCTGTTATCTGCATCCATGACCTTTATCATTGTGAATTACAATCAAATAAGAAGATTTAAAAATGAAATAAGTTTATAGTAGGTGTATGAATGATAATTAATCAGTACGAAAAGCAGTAATAAAAACGAAGTCTAATTTTGCTTAGGGTGACATGGAGGCTTGGGCCAGCTTTATCCTGGCAACCCTTGCGAACCAGTTACATTTGCTCAAACTTCTTCTAATTATACTATCATGAACTTTAAAATTTAACATGCTAAATGGGATTTTTGCAATTTTTGTGAGCTTTGCACAGACTGATAGGCAGCAACAATTCTCAATTTTTACAATCAGTGGTTTCCTCCTCTTTGCATGGTGTTAACATACAGTTGAATGCACCAGACCAGAAAACAGTCAAAACCTCTGCTTTTATAGAGGTTCTCACAGTTGCTGATGAGCCATTAGTCAAGTGCATTTGATTAGCAGCACCAGGATGCAGGAAGTGGGTACTTAGCTTTACACACATTTTCTTTGCATTCTGTATGACCCTCGGTATTCTTATTTATCACTACGTATTGACCCCTGACCTTTTTTATTTTCTTCCTTGCATCCTTTTAGACTGGTACTGACTAATGGTATTGGCTAGTCCAAAAGAAAAGTAAGCAGTAGTGTTCTACAGTGTTCCCCTATGGGTTGTTTGTACACTTAATGTTTCTAGGTTAGTTTTATTTCCAGACTGTTTACATAATTTACATCTATTGTGAATAAAGTGTGGGTTTTTGAGACTTGCAAATAATTGCATTCTGTTTTTATTTATATTTTACACAGCATCATAACAATTTTAGAATTGGGTTTGTATTTCTAGTTGCTTAGTTTATACAGTACTGTGAAGCATTCTGCATGCTGAAAGGTGTACCAAGTGCATAGAATTTTGTTGTGTCTTAAACAAATCTCAATATGTAATAAGCTAGGACTGGTAGTATGTTGTCCTGTATGAACAAAATTTTGGATGGCAATAGGGCGACTGGTGATGGTACCTGTGCAACACCAATCTTTGTAACTACTGGGATATGTTTATGTTTCCTAACAAGAATGCAATCCATGTTGTCAAATCGGTGGCCTGTCCTTAAAGGTTGCAGTCAGTTGCATCCTCCATTCCAGCACTCTTCCATAAACTTTCTTAGAATTGAGCGCATACTCTGGTTCCCTTTGTTAATAACTGCGTAACACATTCAATTGTATTTCAAGTGATTGATTTGAACAGAATTAACAGCATGCCTTCTATAAAGCCAGGAAATAAATGTAACAAACAATTAATGTTATTGTGAAATTAAATAAATCTATTCTTCTAGCAAGGATTGTGATTTTATACCAGGTCATATTTGCATAAAAAAAAAAAAATCAGGTCTATATTCAATGTCCTTTAATTTTTCGCTTTAAACATTGGAAAAATGTTTAAGCTGAGAAAGAACTTGCCCATTTCATGTACTCTACCATCTATCAATTGCTGTCTAGTTGAAGCTGAATTCAAACCTCCCAGGAGTAGTCATCCAGATCAACAGTACTGTATTCTTTTCACTTTATTTCCTGAAATCATATCAGACTCAGTGGTGAGAAAAGAAACACTCCCGGTTAAGTGTTGCCCTCCTCCTGCTTCCTTTCTCTCTTCATCTTCCTCTTTCTCGCAGTCTTGTCTCCAATCCACCATTATTAGTGCTTTCAATACTCCAGAGGGCAAACAAACTTTCAAAAAATTCCCCATAACCCACCAAGCGTAGCCCATTTTCCTCTCCATGCAATTAACTGAGCCAACATTTACAATAATATGATTACAGACACTTTGGCAAAGTCATGGGGGGAAACGCAGGGCATATTAGGTATCAGCAAGGGGTTGATCGTAATGGTCGCGTTTCCTGGAGACTCACATTTTCTTTTGCATGCAATAGTGAGAGCCACTAAATTCTCCTCAGGCAGTAAAAACCAATGCACTGGAACCATGATAACAAACACAGCCAACCACTTTCTTTCTCATCACTCTTATTTTCTTTCTTTTACTTTGGGGCCTTATTTTGTACTTCTTTTTTTACTCTGTACCCTTCTTCTTAACTCCCACCCACCCATCCTCACCCCAGTCCCAACGCACCCCTAAATTAATTAAGTCTTTCACGGCCATGTAATTAGGAACATTAGCAAGTCATAAACTTGCCACAAGTCTTGAAATTATGTGCTGGCCCTCAGCAATTTGTTTGTAATTCCTTTTTCATGAGACAACAGCACCACAGGGTCCCATAGATCTTCCAAGGGCCCCCACTGTGCCCCTCTTGCAGCCACGACAGGCAGGACAAGAGGGGTCCTTACTAGGATGAGAAGGGGACCACATGATACCCAGGCTGGCTGGCAACCATCACGCTGCACTCAAAAGACCACTTCAAGCAGCCAGACAAAGAGTTTGACTGCCATCTTTGAAAGACAACGAACCCACCAACATAATTATTTTATATTCTTGAGTAAATTTAAAAAGTAATACAAGTTTGTGTTGTTTCCAGCCTGAGTGTGTTAGTGATGTTCTATAAACACCTTGGCATCCTCCTGCTGTGATGCTGTCATTCCTCTCCCCTTACTCTTCAGACCGATGTTTATCAGACATGCTCGATACAGTATTTGCTCGCTGCACTGTAATCTTGAAAGACCTGGAGTCATCACTCTAAAACACTGGAAAAAAAACTATCCAACAGTCTGAGTATCAAAATATCAAAATATTTCCTTCATTTTGTGGCTTCCACACTGAAAATGTATAACTTAATAGACATAATATATGCTTATTATATTGAGCTAGAGTCCTGTACTTCAAATACTGAACTTTATCCAGTACATGTTGTTGTTGAACATACCAAATTTGTTGAAAACATGACAGGGATTCTCCTTTAGCCATTTTATTTAATAGTTTTTTTTCTTTGCAGTCAGTTTCATCTTGTCAATGTTAGCCTTTCTAATGGAGAAAATACTGCTGATCAGCATACTACTATACAGTTTTTGGTAAGTTAATACAACTTGTTTTTATCAAAAAATTACACCTGACACAGGATATCTATAGTCAAAATTCACTTGCAAAATGAACCTCTCTCCCTGTGCAAGTGCACACATCAAAACATTGGGGCAGGGAGAACAGCAGCAAATTTTTTGCACAAAACATAATACTTGTTACATTACTTTTTTCCACAATATGGCCTTGGTTTCAGTGTCACATAATTTTAACTTAACCATATAAACATTAAATGACATACTCACATATTAAAAATTCCTATACTGAGAAGGACATAGTACTCTGTTTTTTGATTTTGAAGTATTAACATAAAACCGACAGAAAATCATGTGCTGGTTATATTTGAACACTTTATATTGCAGTTTGCACTTTCCCATCATGGCCTTGGCCTGGCTTGCAATAAAAGTAAGAAATATTCATTTGGCCACTTCTCCGAAGTTGTAGACCGCGCTACCATTTTCAGTCAGCTCAACCTCAAGTGTGCAGGGGAAAAAGGAACACTTCATGTTTGTTTTTCTTTGTTTGGTTTTTTTAATATACCAAATTGAAGACAACTGAAGAACTTTTAACACATGTAATTGCACTATTTTAATTGTAATGTGGTACTTTGCAATGCATTACACCCAACACTTCACACCTCACCTCACCTTCACTTACCAGAACTTCAACATTATGCACTCCATACTGTATATAAATGCCACTTGTTTTGCACATTTCCAACTGCCAACCTCTGTATATTTTATTTTATTGTTTATTCTATTGTATTTAATTTTTAAAATATATATATATATACACACACACACACACACACACACACAGATATACATATTTAGTATACACATTCAGCAATGCACATACACTCTTATATTGTACATATATCTATTCATATAATTCTCAGATTCCCATTCTTATATTTTGCTTTGTTCCTGTTCCTTGTATTTTGCACACCTCTGTTGCTTGTGAAA
>VUQG01011656.1:3527-17490 GCA_015106755.1 Etia nguti
AAAAGCGGAGGCAAACGGAATCCTATCCTGTCATCATCTGAGTTGTCATCACATCTCCGATTCCCATCACAGCTGAGTTCCTAAACAGTGTTGCCAAGCCCTAAGATGCTTATGGCTATGTTCGATACAAACTTACCTGACTTTTTAAAAACATTTTTTGGCTATGCTCCTCCATTCTCACAATGCACCTTTGCTCAAACCCAACATCACTGCACAGCTTACTTAACCCCAAGGTGATACATTCTCTTACCGTCAAGACCTCGGCATAACCCACCCACCTTGCATCGTCACTTTCACTGGAACACTGCCCCACATTTTCCCCTATCTGCTATCACTCTTCAAACACCTAACCCTATTACCTAATTCTCTCCAGACCTCTTCCGCGTATCTATTCTCTGAAATTTCTCCAACAGCTCCTCCCAAGGCCTAACAATCCCTTTAACAAACAGCCACTCTGTAGAGAGGCCCATCCTGTCTGCCATTGCACTGTCTAACCTTTGCCGTGTTCTGTTTCTTGGTAACATGTCTGTCAGTTCAGTATCTCACCTTTTGTGCAACCCAGTAAAAAAAAAAGACAGCTTCTGTATCTGGGTTTTCGTTTTTTTTTTTGGTGTCTTTTAGTTCTTAGTTATATTAATGCTTGTGTAGTCATAGTGTCTGTCCATGTAAATAACTTGTAGTTTTGTTTAACATTGTCTTGCCTTTTTTATATGTATTATTTTACCAGTTTTCTTTTTTGACAACAAGTATCTGTTTTGGCATCTCTGTTTGCAGGCTAACGGAAGTGCTAAAAGAGTGGGAGGGGATCATAAAACGACTTCCCCTACTATACCCATCTCTAAAATCCCTGCTTTTTATCCTAGCTCTACTAAAGGCAGCTCCCAGTCCGCACAAAACTCAGATGCTACTAATCCCATTAACCCTTCTTCCTCTTCCTCCTCTGTGACAAAGTCCTCTATTCTGTCCTCTCACCCACCTCGTTCCAGCTCCCTACCTTCCACCCATATCCCCTCCCTGTCTAACGGATCCCTCAAACTTCCCACACCCTCACAGCACACAGGTAAAGCTCTCTCGTTTTCCTCGCAGAATGGCCGAGTCCACTCCTCCTCCTCCTCTTCATTCTCCTCCTCCTCCTCCTCATCCTCTTCCCCCTCCCCTCTGTCGCCCACACCTTTGGGCCCAGGTGGAAAGAGCATCCGCACCATACACACCCCCAGCTTCACCAGCTACAGGTCCCACAACGGCAGCAGCGGCAAATCCTCCATCCCAACAGCCACAGCAGCTAAGGACACTACTTAGCCCCATTATCACCCCTCTGGCTTTTACAGCATAGCAGGTAGACCTGATCATATTTTATATTGGTTTTGGATTGTTGTTCATTTTCTTTTTATTAAAGTTTTTTTTTTTTGTACAAGTATTAAGTGATGCACTCAAATCATTTTTTTTCTTTGACACTGGCATTCACACACTTCTACTTTTATCTTCATTTTCACATTTTGGATCATGCTTACTTGGATATCGATTCTCTCTTGAAGGCGTTTCAGATGACAGAATATTTTGTAATGTAACTATAAACGATTTAGTGTTGCCACTTTGTAGCTGAAGTGGAAGGCTTACATGGTGTTCAAAAATGTATTTTCTTGCTGTAGCTATGAGTAGGGAATAGAGAGTTGATGTACAATCACAAAATATCATGTAAAAAAAAATTGTGTTATATTTTTTTGAAACAAGAGATTGAATAACCGTAGTATATTTAATCTTCTATATTTCCTATGTTGCCGGACATTCGACGCTGCCCTTGTAAATGCCTTTTTCTGAATGTATACACGATGTATACAGACATTTTAAACTCATTAGTAACTTTAGTTTTTTAAGAGTATTTTCTCATGTTTCCACCCATTTGAACTGCCGGTTTATTTTACAGACTTCCAACAGGTATACTGAATAAAAACAAATGTCATTTTATTGTGCCTATTTGCCAAAGTTGTTGTATAATGACTCACTTCAAGCCTAACCCAGTCATGACCTTTTAGGGGAATTTACATGCAATCTGTGTGGACGGCTGAAGTGTTGACCTCGGTGTTTGCACTGCTGGTCTCGGTTTGTTAAGTTAACATGTATTGTTGTTTAAATGTACTTAAATCAAAGTGATAAACCTGTTCTACCACGTGTACATAAAAGCTTCTACTAAGAAAAAAAGTAGTTTTGTTAACATACCAAAGTTTATTTGTATGCATGCCTTTCGATTACTTTAGGAGAGTGGTGTAAAAGACGACGTTTGCACAGGTAGATTTTGTAAATATTTGATTTTCTCTCTTTTTTTTGTAAAGCTTTAAATCATGCTATAAAGAAACTATGTAATAAAGACAAAAATGTGTTGGAGTAGCAAAAAATAAAGACTTGCATGCTTATAGTGCATTAGGCTTTCGTGGCTTTTGTAAAATTCTTTGTGGTTTCCTATTTAATCATGTGGGTCTGCTTCACACATGGTGTTTGTGTGTAAATACAAAAGTGGATACGCAAAACACATGACTTCTCACTTCTTCTTCGCCTGTATCCTGTTCACACATCATTGCTTTTCGACTGCTGGAAAAACACGGTCACACTACAGCTCTGCATTACTGTTACAGGTAAGGAGATGATTTATGATTATTGCCAGTTTGGAGTTACCCTACATTTGGATTACACTATCAGACATTTAGGTAATTTACTAACATATAAGCTCTAATAATTTTGTACTTAGTCATGTAGCCATGTTTGGTACACTTTATTGTTTAAGTGAACAAGCAAATTAATTTTTTCTGCGACAGAGCAAAGGTGTCTTTTGTAAATGAAGTTACAAAGTCGCTAACTGGGTTTTAAAGGCAGTATCATTATCAGTATACATTTAATTAGATTGTTATAGTTCTATGATTGTTTGACTTTATTCACGTTCTGGTTGATTTTTTCTTTTATGTATGTACACACAGACACATACACACTGGTATGTTAGTTCTACTATATAGCATTGTTATATGCTATACTACCAAAAAAATGTACCTCTTGAATGTAATTATTCTTTTGGTGATGTTAATTAAAATGTAATCCTGCTTGCCTTTAACGGTGGTTACACTGAAGTTTCGCAAGAGTAGTTCCTCTTTCTAATATGTGTAATATACACATGATTCTGCATATGATTTTATAATGTTATGTCACATTTTTCTCCTTGCATTCTTAGTTTCATTATGATAATTTAAAAAGTCACTAAAAGACCATGTGAGTGAATGAAGGCTATCATGTGGCTGCCAATCTTTATAACAGGCTGTTTGTGTCCAATTTGTGCTGCACCAGGCCGATCCTCTGCGCAACAACTATGAATGTTTCTGGGGAGGAGGGAGAGAGCTTCTATGGCACTTCTGGAGCACTGTGGAATTATTCTCTTTCCATATTTTACATTCTGATTTTCATCATCGCGGTGCCTGGGAACGTCTTGGCTCTGTGGGCCTTCTTTCACCAGAAAAGCACATCTCCATCAAGAGTCTTCCTGAGAAACCTCTCTGTAGCCGACATATCTTATGTCCTCGTCTTACCCATGCGCATAATTTACCACCTGTCTGATAACCACTGGCCCTTTGGACACATCATCTGTCAGCTGTTAGGCTTCTTGTTCTATCTAAACATGTACTGCAGCCTCTACTTGATGAGTTTCATCAGCCTGGACAGGCTCCTGGCTGTGGTTATACCTTTAAAGTCACAGTCATTCAGGAAGCCTTTGTATGCAAATGTAGCGGTTGGCATACTGTGGGTGATGGTTATTGTGTGTATGACTCCTACACTCTTCTCTGGAAGAAAACAAACCAACTCATCTGGCATTTGTAACAAGCTGTACTTAGAAAAGACAAATCCAACAGCTTTAATTTCCACTATTGTAGCGTTTGCAATTCCCCTCGTCACTATAGTGGTTTCATACATACTGATCCTGCTGAAACTAAGAACAGTGCGGCAAAATGAAGAACGACCGGTGAAAGACAAAGCTATAAAAATGATTATACTTATTGTGATGAACTTCCTGTTCGCATTTGTGCCCTACCACGTATGCAGGATAATCTACATCCAACAGCAGAGCCATGGAAATATTACTGAGGCGCTGAGAAAAGCCAATCAGATAACATCTGCGCTCACCTGTATCAGTGGTGTACTGGATCCTGTCATGTATTTCTTTTTGAACCGTCCATACAGGAACACATTTCTTAAGCTGTTCTGTAAAAATAGGGAAGATGTCATATAAAAAATGCAAAAGGAAAAAAAAAAGAAAAGGTGGTGTTAACAATGTTAAAAACATCAGCGTGGTTCCTATAGCACCTAACCACAAATCAGATAAACTGCACTTCCCCCGATTATTAGGCATGGACTTTTAAATTGTCAGAATTAGCCAGTACTTGTTTGGGGAACTATAATAGGTCACAGACAATTTGTCAGTATGGAACCTGTTAGCTTACTAACACTGAAGATGGAAACATTTCTTTAATTTATTTTAATTATTTGAAATTCTATTTTTATTTTATTCTATTTTTAATTTTTTATTCTCTGAATTTCTCAGAAATCTTATCTTCAAATCAGGAAAACATCTAAGCTTCTGCTTTACGATATTTTATTTGTCACACAAAAGGTAACTGAAAGTGGGTGAAGGTTAAGGATACAAACAGTGTGGTGCTTTCAGTGCCTTAACACTTTTAGAGTGTTGCTAAAAAGAGACGATGCAACAACGTGATAAATATGCCACTGTTTCAGCTTTTGTGGTGTTGCTGGCATCAGCACAAGAAGAATGTGCTCATTTTCAGAATGAGCACATTCTTCTCTGAAACAGCAGCATATCTCCATTTCAGCATGCAATATTTTTCTGATACTTTACATATTACACATATATCGAGTTACTGGAATTTAATCTCCTGGAAACTAAATATTTCTTTTCATTCATACTAATTGAAGTCTGAGTAAGGAAAAGAAAGTGAAACTTCTTACAATAAATCATTATTTATTCATTTTTTTTTGTTTGAGTTTGGGTTTAAATGTCAGGTTATCTGACACTGACACTCACCAGCTGTGTTTTTGCCAGATGTAATTTTCTATTAATATTTATATAAATCGAGACTTTAAATGGGCCCTGTGACAGGTTGGCAACCTGGCGATCCAGCGTGTATCCCCGCCTCTCGCCCTATAGTAACTGGGATATGCTCCAGTTCCTCCGTGACCCTGACTTGGATAAACAGAAGAGAAAGGATGGATGGATGGATGGATTCTCAGTTGTTCGTGTTTTCATTTTTTGTGGTTAAAAAAACTGATGCTATAACAAAGTGAACAAACATGACAAAATCCTTCAAAAATCAATTTTACAACACTATTTCCGAGAAAAAAAATCCCAAGTTTAAAAGATTTTGGACCCAGAAAGGGCCCAAAATCCCGTTCATAACTCTGTCCTCAGAAATCTAAATGGTGTGTTTACAATGGCCACAGGAGTGTAAAATATGCAGTACGGCGGCTCAGGCCTGAGGTGAAAGGTCAAGGAGCTATTTTACAGCTTTGGCTTATTTGTGTCAGGAAGTTGAAGGTTCTCTGTGTGTTGCTGGGAGATTTGTCCACTTTACAAAAAGTGTAACCCATTTAGAAGCTCGATCGCCTAATTATCTCTTATTTTAAAAATAAAATTAATCATCTGAATATTAAACAAATAGTTTGTTCGTGACTTTCTTCAGAATATTTGTCTAAGAGTGAAGAGATTTGCAGTAGATCAAATCAACCACTTGATGGTGACAAACACACAGAACAGTTGGTTTTTATAGATTACGTCATAGTAAAATAAATAATATAAATACCTTATTTGATATTTGACACAAGTAGAACATTGAACCAACTGAATGAGTAGTTTGAACACAATTTTTAAAAAAGCAGACATGATGATGTAGGTTATAAAGTTAACCTATTACTTGAAGTAAAATGTTGAAATTTGTTTCAGGAAGGTTTACAAGATGGTAGTGAGACCTGCTTTGATGTGTGGTGTGGAGAAGGTGGCACTGACAAAAAGACAGGAGATCGAGCTGAAAGTAGAAGAGCTGAAAACTTTCACTTTGACTGAGCAGAACGGACGGGGATTAAAAATGGGCATACAAGAGGGACAGCTCAGGTTGAACGGTTTGGAGACAAAGTTAGAGAGACAAGGGTGAGATGGTTTGGAAATGCACAGAGGAAGAATGGGAGTGCCAGGCAGGAGGAAAAGAGGAAGACCACAAAGAAGATTCATGGACGTAGAGAAGCAGGACATGTAGAAGGTTAGTGTGAGAGAGGAGGATGCAAAGTATAGGGTGAGCTAGAGGCAGATGATCCACTGTGGCGACCCCTAAAGGGAACAGCTGAAAGAAGAAGACGAAGATGATGATGAAAATAAAAATGTTTTAAGCACTACTTTTTGGGACAGAATTTATTACATCATGAAACACGGGTTTAATTGTTTGATTACCGTGAGATGGACTCTGGGGGTAATTCCCATACCTTCAAGGGGAATAAACTTCTGCTGTGTTTGACTTATGCGGGCACCCGTATTTTCTCCTTGTTACCAAGGCAGCCACGAAGAAGCTGTGAGGGGAGCGGACCGTGAGTGTAGCTATTTGTTTAACCTTCATATGCCAAACTTGGGCGTGTAGGCAGTTTTCTTCTCAGCTAAAACACTTTACTGGTTCGTTTTTTTAGTTTTTACATAAATAAATGACGCCGTTAGGGTGTTGAACCGCTCCAAAACTTAATGTTAACGAAGCTAAGTTCATCTGGATTTGTTGCTATTAGTCGGGTATGCTTAAACCCATTTCTTTAATAACTGCAAACGCGTTGCTTTGTCACTTTTTTCCAGTTATTCATAAAAAAATAAAAAAAATAAAAATAATCGTAATGCTACCTGTTGCTTTTGTGGAAAGAGGTTACATTTTTGCTTGTTGTTGTTTTACGAGACGGCCTGGAAAAAACAGCTTAGGGATCAGAGACGCCAGTGACAAACCATAAAAAAAGGTTTCCTTAATTGACACTCCATCCCCGCTCCGTCTTTTATTACACAGGAGCAGCTATGAGCATCGAAAAAAGTTGAGCAGTTCTTTTTCTCCAACTTATTTGGGCACCATGGGCACCGCATCCTCTATGGTCAGCCCAGGGGAGGTGATCGAGGACGGGTATGGGGGTGAAGGCGGGGAAGCCTGTGAGATACCTGTCGAGGTGAAGCCCAAAGCCCGTCTACTGCGCAGCTCTTTCCGCCGAGGACCTCGTGTGATTGGGGCCAGTTTCAAATCCACAGCATCTGTGGATCTAGAGTATGCTGCAGAGTATGAAAGACTCCGTAAAGAGTACGAAATCTTCCGTGTCAGCAAGAACAACGAGATCTCATCCATGCAAAAGAAGGAAGCAAAGCTGGATGAGGAGAACAAGAGGCTGAGAGCCGAGCTGCAGGTGAAAATGATCAAAATCCACAAGAGTTATTCTAACCTCACTGAAAAAGCTGTGGGCGTTTGGATGATTTAATGTGATGGTGGGATGCTGTTATTTTCAATGTCACTACAGGCTCTGCAGAAGACCTACCAGAAGATCCTCAGAGAGAAAGAGAGTGCTCTTGAGGCAAAATATCAAGCTATGGAGAGGGCTGCCACCTTTGAACATGATAGGGACAAAGTAAAACGCCAGTTTAAGGTACAAATCGATAAGTTGGTATTATTATCAGACTGATACTAGTGATCAAACATCTTTAAACAGTACCCACTATGAAAAATGTCAGAATCTTTTTGTGTTGACTAGCACGTCTGTTTTATTTATAGCTTATAGCACATTCAAACAACAAAAGCTGACCCAAAGTGCTTTAGAGACAGGCACATATACATTCCAGGTCTCCCGGAAACTCAGTTTCAAAATACATGAGAAGATGAAAGGTGTGTTTTGTAGTGTCTTAGTTTCAGTATTTTAGTGGTCATTAAAATGTGTTTAGAATTTGCAAATATATTGACACATTGCTCTCCGCTACATAATCTGGCGTTATAGATAAAAAGAAATACTGGCCTGTATTTACTTGGTATTGGATCTGTACTAAAACTTGCAGTGTCCAACAGCGCTAGTACACTGCATCATGCTTCAGTTCACAAGAAGGTGAAAGTTCATCCTCATACCTCATATGTCTTTCTTTGACGATCATCAACAATAAACAAGCATAAAATGATCAAATTTCAAGTAAAAGTCAGTATTATAACATTAGCATTTTCTGCTTATTTTCCCATCATAAATAGCATTCATTTATCGTAGTTGACTCTAAATTTTGTCTCTGGTTGTCCAAGCCCTGACAAAGCTCTGTGCCCCACAGTTTGAGAATGATTGCTGCATTGCATTCTTTCTAGTACTCACATTTTCAGCTTTAACTTTTTGTCAAAATCACCGCTAGATTTTCCGGGAGACAAAGGAAAAGGAGATACAGGATCTCCTGCGGGCCAAAAGGGACTTGGAAGCCAAACTTCAACAGTTACAGGCTCAGGGCATCCAGGTTTATGACCCAAATGACTCAGATTCAGATGACAACCAAACCACTGTCACTGGTAAGACAAAAATTCAAACTTTTCAGGACTTTCTGTTATTAAGCCGTCAGTCTGTTCTTTTCCTGTTCAGGAACACAGGATTCATTTTGTGTTAGCATACCTCATGTCTAGGCTTTTGTTTCTTTATATGATGGTAAAACACCACAATGATTTATTAAATGTCTTCAGCTGCAGGAACACAGTGCGAGTACTGGACTGGCGGTGTGCTGGGAAGTGAGCCCTCTATGGGCAGCATGATGCAGTTGCAACAAACATTCAGAGGACCAGAGTTTGCACACAGTTTGATAGATGTGGAAGGGCCCTTTGCTAATGTGAGCAGAGGTAAGGAAACTTTAGGGGGGAAGAGTCTGTAGAAAGAAGAGTGATATTATGATCTGGACTGCAGTCATTTCACATGTGTGTCCCATTGTGGCACCAGCAGCACTGGAAAATTAATTCTACTTTCTGAGAAACTGACGTCTAGATGACCTAGTTATTATGATTTTTTATAAAGAGATCATTCTATTTGCATGCAGGTATTTTTGAAGCACATATTCACTTATCTCTTCAGGGGCATGACTTGTATATTTTACCATATGTGTCTGTCTTTGTCAGATGATTGGGATGCTGCTGTGGCGAGTCTGCTGCAGGTGTCACCCCACGTTCCCCAGGCCTTGTGGAGCAACACAGTCCGCTGCTACCTGATCTTCACCCAGGAGACCAAAGCTGAGCTGGATATTTTTATAAAGGTCGGTAAGATAAGCACTGTAAAAACTGTAAATATTCTGTTTTCATGTGATGTTGTTGTACCACTATAATGCTGCCCACTTTTACGTGGCTTTTACTCTTGGACATGGCTTAAAGTAACGCAGAGATAGGACTGTAGAGTTATATTATGAAAGGCTGAACTACGCTAAGATAAAAATGAATGACTCGATAAATATGCCAGTAAAATCATCATTATTTGGATATTTTGTATTTCCATTAAGTCATATCCACTTATAAAAGTTTAATTCAATCTTTAATCTATCTTAGGAAGAAAAGGACAGTCAATTAAAAAACAACAACTTGATTTTGTCTTGGAGAAAATCTGAGCTTGGGGAGATGTCACTTTGTGTGAAAAATACCTTTAATATTATTAACCAGGTCTGGGAAACCTGTGCTTAATGTTTTAATTGCAGAAACACACCTCTGTATTGCGGCGAATATGTGAGAGTCTAGGCCATTTCTACCTTAATGTCTTCTTCCCAGAGGAGAATGCGGCTTCTTACACTGTAGAGCGCAAGCAGGAAATTGAAAGGAGTTCTGTGTGTGTGCTTCTTCTGAAATCTGCTGTCCCTAGGTATGGTGAGTTTAGGATCTCACAAATTGATAGCCTTAAAGTAAAGATTGCACACAAATTCTTTTTTTTTCCAGAGATTAAGCAAAGTTTTTGTTTAATATTCATGCATAATACATTGCCGTAGCTCTGTGGTGGAGGATTGTGAAGAGGCTTTTGTTAAGAATCCAGATGGCCGTCCATTGGTGCTGTACCTTAGGACCGAAGAAGATCACAATTTGAATGGACCCATCAGGCAACTGCTCGAACGGGTCAATGCTGCAGACAAGGCTGCTAAAATCAAGGTACTTATATGGTTAATAATTTTAGCAAAATCTGTGAAAATACCCTATTAATCTAGCTACAGTAAGTTTTTTTTGTTTGAAACCGTCTCACGCAATACATCAGTATAAATAAAATAATAACTGTGGAGAAAAAGCAGATATTTTTCTGTTTATTGTCTTTAAATGTGATCTAATACCATGTGTGTCACAAACCTGTTTTGACCATTGTTAGGTAGTGGATCATAGTGGCTCTGCAGAGGAGGGGGCCAGCCTGATTTATGCTCAGCTAGAGAAAATCATCAAGCAGGTACAGACTGTCATTTAACATCCTTAATTTCATCAATTCACAAAGCTTAAAGTCTATATTATAAGAATTAAAATTGAAACCTTTTGTGTCTGATTTTTTTTCTTCCTCGCTTCGTCCAGGAGTTGCTGGGTCTTGAAGTAGCAGATGTTGAGTCTAAGGACTCTGGGATGGATGAGGGGTGTGAAGAAGACTCAGGAGATGTGCTTTGGGACCTACATGATGAGCAGGAGCAGATCGAGGCCTATCAGCAGGCTTGTAGCGGCACCACCTCACAATTAAGCTTCCAGAAGGTACTTCAGTTCTTATCTGTCACTGATCCCTTCAGCCTTATGATTTTGTCTTCAAATCCTATTTTTCATTGACATTACTAACGCTGTGATGCATCACTAACCTCAGTATATAGATCGTTTGAATGACATGATAGCTGCTCCCCCTCCAACACCACCTCTCCTGGTATCTGGCGGTCCAGGCTCAGGAAAATCTCTCTTACTCTCCAAATGGTAAGAACTAATTTCTTCAGTTAATTATAATGTATACCTCATGAACTCCTCTTAAATAAAACTGTTGTAAGTCTTGAATAGGTTTCCAAACTTTTAAGCAGTACATTTAGAAATGTTACAAAGTAATTCTAACCTTTTAACCTTTTCTGTTTTCTTTGTATTGTTGTAGGGTCTTTACCTTACAATATAAAGCACCTTGAAGAAACTGTTGTTGTGATTTGGCGCAATATAAATAAAATGGAATTGAGTTGAACTCTCAAATCACTTCAGGCCAACACTCTTGCCCCTTGGAAAAAAAGAATCTTGTTTTATATTATATATTAAATGGACAAGTATAATCTTTCTAATGATCTTGAAGATTCTGGACCTTTTGCATGCTTTGCCTGCTTTGCTAATTATTCTTGAATTCTCTTCAGGATCGAGCTCCAGCAGAAACAATCCCCCAACACCTTGTTTCTGTATCATTTTGTTGGTCGCCCACTTTCGACAAGCTCAGAGCCGGTTCTCATTATCAAACGCCTCACAGTTAAAGTAAGGAATATCTCTGATTGCCTCTTGTTAATGCTTTCTTCCACTGATGACTCTGCATTACTAAACTACTGCAAGAAACTGTTTTTATGTCTGTCTGTTTTCAAACAGCTGCTGCAGCACTTCTGGTCCATTTCCGGCTTATCCATGGAGCCCAGTAAGATCTTAGAAGAGTTTCCCCGCTGGCTTGAAAGACTGTCAGCGCGCCATCAAGGAAACATTATCATCATCATTGACTCCATTGACCAAATACAGGTTAACAGCCTCTACAACTATATAAAACTCAACATTCAACCCAGTTGGGTTTACTCTCTCTGCTGTATATTTATGTCTGTACTACTGTTTGCCCCCTTTTGCTCCAGCAAGCAGAAAAACACATGAAGTGGCTGATTGACCCTCTGCCTGTCAATGTCAGGGTGGTGGTGTCTGTCAATGTAGAGACTTGTCCTCAGGCTTGGAGGTAATACACACTCAGTGAATTCCCAGTATCCCAGTATTGGTCAAAATGGCTATTCATATGCTTTTCTGCGACTTTGTGCGTTTAGGTTGTGGCCCACACTCCACTTAGATCCACTGAGTCCCAGAGAGGTCAGGAGTATAGTCAATGCAGAGTGCCAGAGCATGGATCTCAAACTTACTAGGGATCAGGTCAGTTATGACCCATCACAAGGTCCTTCAAAGACATTTAAAAATCCTTAGCAGCAGTATGTTGTTTTGTTTTAAAGATTGTGACACCTGTGTGTATTTTGTTTCAGGAGAAGAAGCTGGAAAGGCAGTGTCGCGCTGCATCGACATGCAATGCATTATATGTCACACTGCTGGCAAGGATGATCACCAGGTTCGCCACCTCTGCTTTCACAATTATAAATACATTATAAAAAAATAAATAAAGAAGTAAATAAATGAAAAAAAAAATAATAAAAACCTTCAAATCCAGCATGTATCCTCTGCAGAGCTGTACAGCCTGTTTGGCCCTTTTAAACAATTTTAGTTTTAATTGTTCTCTTCACGAAGTAGTGACCTTTTAAAATGGTGATATACACCTCTTTTTGAATAACTGATATTTTGTTTGTTTTGTTTGTTGCTTCCTAACAGTAGATCCTGTGGGTTGCTGGAGAAGAGCCTGGAGCAGTGTCTGCAGTGTCAGGACACCATGTCACTTTACCGCCTGGCACTCGAAATGACATTGAACTCTCTCAGCACAGACAGAGAGCGCCACAATATGAGAGAGGTGACTTAAACACAGATTTTCCCATCCTTATTGCTTTTAGTTAGGAAATATGTGTGTAATTTAATTTTGCATCAGAGAAACTCACATACCCTTTCTGTTTTTAATGTAAATGTGAAAGTTTTTCTTAATTCGATTTTTCCCCCCCCATGTATAGCAGAGGAATAGGTGCAGGGTTCGTACGGGTGCTTGAAATCATTGAAAGTGCTTGAATTTTAATATTGTCTTTTCAAGGTTTGAAAAGTGCTTGAATTTCAGATGTGGTGCTTAAACGTGATTGAAACTGTATTTCATTCTCCACAAATTACTATCTGACTGAATAGTTTACTTATCAGATAGAGAAATGAAATGAGTCGCAAAGTGTAAAAGCAAAATTTCTCTGCCTGGGCTGCCTTGCACCTCTGAATGTCAGTCTGTTTCAATTTGTGACCCCGCCCCTCCCCCGAACAGTCGGGGATGAGTGCACTAACTGGAGGTTGCTGTTTTAATGAGTGTTTGATGGAAAACGACACTGGCGGAATTTGCACTCTTGAGTCACATGACTGGTGAGTCCTAGTAAATAATTTTCGAGTATGTGTACATAACACATGCTAATTTTTTTAAAACTATCATTATTATTATTATTTTGCTAGCTATCAAACTTGCTGGAGAAATGATTGAAATGCACTGAGTGTGATGCAGTATGGCAGCGCTATTATAGTAGTTAGTTATGGCAGAGGTTCCCAAAGTGGGGGGCGCAGAGCCATTGCGGGGGTGCGCGGTATGAATTAAGAAAAAGGGAAAAAAAAAAAAAAGAACGCTTGGACACTGCCAGCATAATGGACAGGTTTTTGACGGGGCTCCCACACAAACGCAAAGCAGAAGATGAAGCATCGCCAAATATGTTTCCAAACCAACTTCCTTCCAAGCCAAAGACTAGAAAATATGATGAAGCATATCTTGCCTTTGACTTCACCTGCACAAGTGCCAAGGTAGGTCTCCCCTGCAGAATTTGTTTTCCCTGCGTCGGGAGCACGCACTGGGCTGTCCAAATCACAGACATACAGTGTCCCACAGCTATTTATGTTTTTGAACCCATTTTGCACAGAGAAGCATTTTTTGAAAAATGTATTGACGTTGCGTGACGAACTCCGTATTCCTCGTCCACACGTACATGCAAAAACTGAGTTTTAGAAATTCTCCAACCTGGCAGGAGTTTTTAAAAATCTCCGTTTTCGGTGATTCG
>VUQG01011658.1:2395-25068 GCA_015106755.1 Etia nguti
AAAATTGGGGGTGGGTGTGGGGGGGGTGGGGGTGGGGGGACTGCAGTGTGGCCATGGTAAAACAGGATGCAGATGTGGTTACAGGGCATCCAGGTAAGGAAGCAGTCATTTCCTAAACACACTGCGGATACACACCCTACACACACATCCACACACACATGCATGGTGTAAATGTAGGAGGCAAAATAGGAATTTGGATCATTGTCATTGTTCCCTCTTTTGTCATTTTTGCATTTTGACCCACTTCACTCTTCCCTCAACACGTCGAATTTTTTTTTTTTTTAAGGGTTTTTCAAATACGAGCTCGGTTTGCTTGATGCTTAATGTCACTCATTTTCTGAATCAGAGGAGGGAAAAAGGAGCAATATGAAATGTCCTTAAATGTCCTGTATTGCATGTAACACAATTATTAATCAAGCCTCGAGAAAAAGAATTATTATATGCACGACCGTAATGTGAAACCTCTTTACGTGCTCCTAACACTTGCACTTGTTTACTTCCCTTGGACTTCGATTGGACTGCACTGATCTATATGCACATGAGGAGGAATATGTGCAAGACAACTGCTCCCAGCAGAGTGAAAAATTACTCTAGGGGGACAAACAGATTTTTGTGAGGTTGTTCTGCTTCTGTGTACAGCCAGATTTCCTGTACACAACCTGCTATATGTTATGTTGTCAAGACTGATATTTTTTTTTTCTGCCGCAAAGGAAAATTAATTGCGAAGAGGGCCGAGAATTTGTTTTCATATTGGCTTGGTAGAGCTGAGTGCCAGGATGGAGGAGGACAGCTGTGGGGGAAGGCTGGCCGACCCGCTGCCTTCTGCCTCTCCCATGCCTAGCTGCACAGAGTCTGTGACAAAACAAGCCTCCAGGAATACTGGGCAAACACAGAGCCTCTCAGTGGGATCTGCACTATTTCCTGAGAGTACCACAACCAAAAAGCTTCACACTTCCTACTGCCTTCTCTTCTTTTTCCTAAATTGAATTGTTGCTTCCATATCACATCAAAGATATGGGAAAGTCATGATCAGAAAATGCCTGTTCAGTCAGCGCCTTGCAAATAGGAGCATCACTCAGGCAAGGAGGTGAAATTGCAAACAAACATGTTCTTTTAAAACGCTTTGGCAACTTGCAACAAGAAATAAGGTCAAGCATGTTGTAAGTGATTCCACCTCTTCTCAATCTCCGTGTGCTCTCACTGTACGAGGCTGTTGAGGCTCAGCCAGGAGAGATGAGTGAGATAGTGGAGGCTGAGGTAGGAACCATTTTCACACTGCCACAATTACAGCAACCGTCATTACATTGCTCACTCTTACTCAAATACAGATAGAAGCCCCAAAAAATTATGCGCAGGCTAGGAGGAGAAAGTGGCTCACTTCTGTTTGCTAAATTAATCGCTTCCTAAATGGCTCCAGGCCAGGCAAAGTTAACATTTGCAGTTTCAAAGGTTTTCAGCGCTTGCAATGAGCCATGAAATTACTGCATGCCGTCGAAAATGGCAGCTGATGAAAAGCCCAAGGAGCAGGTCCCACAGGCAGAGAGAGCTTGGAAGTGAAATCTTAAACACAAAGTCTCATTTCTGATTCGGATCATGGTGAAATTCAGAACCAAAACTCGGAGAATGAGTGAGTCCATGTCCGAAAGCAGGACAAGGTTGTGACAAGACAGATGACGAGCAGCTGTTTGCGGCCCGGCAGGCTTGTCCAGGAGTCCGAGGAGGCAAAGCGGAGCGCAAAAGGTTGGGTTGAAGGAGAGTAATGATGATGTTGAGGTGCTCAGCTGCAGCCAAAATGGACTGACCCAAATTAGGTTTGATTAAATCACAGGAATGACGCTGCAGTTCTGCAGACATCATTAAGATCAAAATGATTATGGCGGAACAGTTTGGCTCAGCTGCTAGAACACTTCCATTTGCATACTGACTGAAATAAGCTATAAGCATGTCCAATTACATCTGAAACACAAAAGAGCTACTTCAGAACCCATCGCTGCTCCGCTTTACCTTTGTTACATTTACATCTTTTAGGATTTGCTCACAACACGCCACAGTCTCAAAAATAGTAGACACTTCAGTGGGATAATTTTACCTGAAACAGCCCATGGGACAGGTTTAATAACAGCACTTCCTTCCAAAAAATGAGATTTAAGTGTAGCGAAAAATAAATATTATCTCATCACTAACACATTATAATCAGATTTGCCAATTTCTTGACTTTTGATTCCACAAATTCCTCTGTAGCTGGGTAAAAACATACCTCTGCTCCTACTGTGCCTGGGATTTCTAGCTTTTTCCTTGCCAGCAAAAAAAACCCTCCCCCACATATCAATCTGCAATCATAGAGCCTAGCGGACACTTTGGATTGGAGAAACTTTGACCTATTTTTCAATATTGGAGTGACCAACCAATTTAGGAGCCAATTTGATTTTTTTTTCATTAAGCATGTGTGACATGAAATTAGATCCTCAGTTAGTTGATATCTGGAAGAGTTGGAAGATAATCATTTGATGTCCTATGTGTATCTCCTAAAAGAGTGATAGTCTGCATACTCTCAGGCTAAAAATACTCACCTCAGAATATTTCTTATTTAAGTCAAATCCAAGCACTGGCATGCCAGCTGTAATGTTAAATTAATTTTGTATGATTTGGTTAAAAACAGGGGGGAAACTCTTTGCGAAGACATCACTTATTACCGCTAATAGAATTTTTGAGTATGTTTATCTTGCTGTTCATGTATTAATGACATTTAAATATGTTATGCCTCCACCATGAAACATTAAATACTCTATTGTTGGGTCAAATTTGGAGTGAGAGAGAAGAGGTTGGTGTTTATAAATGAGAGCTTAATTAATTAAAGAATGCATTACATTTTAATGGTGAATTGTTAACACGCGCTGTAGCCTCATTAATATGTGCCCCATGGGGATTCCAGTGCCATCATTTCACCAGCAACCTGCTGGCTGCAGGTCCTGTGGCTATTTTATGGCGGTGGAGATTGATAGTTGACAAAGCAATTAATCACACGGAGGAGCAACCATCCTCACAGTGGGTGCAGCAGCAGGAGGAAAGCTTGCTTACATTTTTTAATGGTGATGAGCTAATGCTGTGTTTTATACAGTTTGAAGTAACTTCAAATTGCTAAAATTTGAAAATGATGTTTACGTAAGAAAAGCTCTGACTGTTTTAAATCCGTTTCTTTTCTCCGCTTGAATCTACTGAGCCGTGCAGATCCTCTTGCTATTATTTATAAGGCTTGTTTTGAAGTGAATGTGTTTTCTTATTTTGGTGCTTACAACATTTAAAATATGTATTCAAATTCAACAACTTTCGCATTGAAGAAACCACATTCCAGTTACAACTACCAAAAACACAGTGCCTAGAAAACCTGCTTGCAAAAATATGAGTATATCTGGCAGAGTACATGTGAAACTGTTTCTAGAAATGGCACAGATGACTTTTGATATATTTTATCAAAATAATAGTTTCAGTTGTATTGGCTTTTGTAATCTAGGTAAACTGTGCATTTACACTAGATTGTAAATTTCTTTAAAAACAAAAAGAGATTTTTATCTAATGCCGTATATATTAACACATAATAAAAAGCATGCTAACATTAACATAATAAACCAACAGAAATATAATAGCATAATAAACGTCATGTTGATTTTTATATAATATCTATAAGCTACTTTATATATATTACTATTGAGATGTATATTATATATTGTAAATGCCATATACTCTGTACAACTGTGCTGTTTGCACTATGGCACCAAGACCATTTCCTGGTTTGTGTACAAACTTGGCAATAAATAATAATATAATAACAATAAAATAATATTAATTCTGATTCTCATTCTAAAATGACCAGCACAAAATTCAGTTTACTTCCAATGCACTTGGGCAGAGGCAAATTTATAGATAACATTGTGTAATATGATTATAAAACAGTAATATATAAATAAAAACCTTCAGTCAGCAGTGCCTATAATAACTGCCATTTGTGCAATTTGTCTAATAGATTCTGTAATTTTTCCAAGTCTATCATAAACAGTTTTGTGATACAGCAGGACGCTGCGAGGACAACCTCACAGCATGTGCAAACATGTTAACATGAACTGAACAATGCCATGCTGACTGGCCAAAGGGCTTACTAGTCCCTGTGCCTCTTGAATAGTGTTGTTTAAAGCTTGTCCCTGAACCCAGTTGCTCTGTAGACGCCATTTTCTCTCCTTTCACTCCTAATTACCATAGCCTCTCCAGAAAGTCCTCTGTTGCTCCATCTGTCCCCTCAGCCACTGACAGAGATACTCTAATCACCTCACATAACAGGGCTCACATGGGAAAAGACTACACCAACCACCATACTGTCTCAGATATAGAGCCTCCACTAGATGCCAATACCTCACAGGGGGTAAGCTATAAACACTGGCCGCAGCCTTGTATGGGATATGTTCAGTGATGTGTGCTGAAATGGAACCATTTCATGTTACAGATCTCCCACACAGCCCGACAACATTGATGCCAAATGGGATTTTGTATGAAGTATATGTGACATATGCCGAGTGCACTGACAGTCCATCAGTAGCTTACATCAAAATGACATTCAAGGGATGAATCTCTGTTTTTGGAAGGATATGGCAAGTTTACATTAAGCTACATACTGACATGAAATATGACTTGTAAGGGAAAACATATTTTAATGTTCAAGACTATCAGAAAAATGGATCAAATTGAGAGAGAGGAAGAGAGAAGAGCAGCTTGTAATTGGAAAAAACTTTATTTTCAACCCTGCATGTGTTCTAAAGCCATGCCTCCACAGATCCATGTATTATTTAATCTTATTCTGTATGCCCTGCAGCTTCATATCTCGCCCTCCTTGTATTTGATTCTGTTATTCTCACCCAGGTTGACACTTCCTGACTTCTCATTTTTGCTTTACCCCCTTCTCAATGACTTTCATGTGTTCTTTTGTGGGGTGCTGCAAGTTTTTCCAGAACTTCTCCTAAAGCAAAAAAGAGAAACTTTCCGGTTCTGCCAGAAAGCCTTCTCATCTTGGCGGAGGAGCAGCCGAGGCAACTCTCAAATGATGACAGCCATCGTGAAAGGGCAGATAAGCCCGTGTGGCTTTGCCTCTGATTGTATGTTCATCTCATTCTGATCCGGCCGCGATTCTAAGCCCCTGTCTTGCAGTCCTCACTCTCCCAACAGTTGATCTTCTGCATGTCATTGAAATCGTCTTATAGCTGATCCAGGAGACAGGGGGAAAGTGGCTGTTTGTCACCCAACTTCAGTCTTGGCAAGTAACTTCTGCTATGTTATTTTCTTTTCTTTACAGTGTGACTGACTGGTCAGTTAGACAAAGTGTTTTCTTGTGGTTTCAGTACACATTCTGGTTTCAGAATACATAGGCAACATATTTCCAATGAAAAAACAAACCCTTACACACTCGTTATTTACAAAAGCTCACTATGCCTTGCATTCAAGGGCTCCTTTTAGTTTGAGGTGTCTTTTTTTATTGACCAATGATAATAACCGACCAAATGTATGATGCCATGAGCTGTTTTAGATTCCACCTTTTTTCTATAAAGGCTGTAAAATATGCACTCATTTGTAGAATAAACAAAACCTACTGCTGTCAGAAAGTCAGAAAGAGAAAGTAGTTTTTGGCAACAACTCATCATATGTGTAATTTGTTGGTAAAAGTTGGCGTTAACTTGTTGTCCTGGGATCCAGGGTTTTTGCTTGCTTATTAGAGATTTTATGTTTGGTTTCTTTGTGAGTTTATGTTCTTAGTTCATTGATTATAGGCTGAGGGCTTGTCACTGATTTGATTTGATTCTTCATTCAGGTACCTTGTACTTTTGTTCCTCTCATTTCTAAATTCTCGTTTAATGTGTTTTCAGTTGAAATTTTCACAAGATTCATTATTGTAATATGTATTTTGTATCCTTGGTTTCTTCCTCTTATTTTCACGTCTTATTTTGGGGTTGTTATTTGTTCCTTCAGTGTTCCTCTTTGCCTCACCCCCCCATGTTTCCCTACTCTATTAAGTTCAGTCATGTCTTTTATTTCCCTGTTTAGGTTATTGTTATCCACTTCCCATTTTACTTTGCTAGTTAGCTGTCTTTGTGTCTTGTGCTCACGTTTACTGTCCTCTGTCCACATTACTCTGTTCTTGTCTTTTATCTCCCCCTGTGATCCCTGTTGTCTTCTACGTTTTTCTTGGACTGTCCACTTTTAAAGGTACACTAAGTAATTTTTTTAGGTTATTTAATAGAAAAAAATAATGTTGTATTCATAAATATACATTCATTTTTGTGCAATTATGTCTTCCAATAAACTGTTGTATTCTCATTAACCTAATTAATCCATTAAAAATACATAGGAGTGGGGGCCGCTATGTTGCGGCCAAAATGAACATCCTTTACGCCTAACCGGGTTTTAAGTATGTGGCTAGAGACTGGTATGCCTTATAAACTACTTTTAATTTAAAGAACACAAATAGCTATTTCAAAACATATATGACCATTCATCATTTGTACGTGTAGATTTTCATCATCTCTTTCTCATTATGTCTCTTTCTGTTCACTCTTTATCTGTGTCCTCCATCACTGTTCTCCTCCCTAATTTCCACCTCATCCTGTTCCTCCTCATCTCAAGCCTCATCTCCTAAGCTGAAGTTAGAACTTTAACACATTAGAAAATGAAGAAAACTGCATATTTACTCTCAATATTGTCACAATTACTGATTGCTAGCAGATTATACATGCAACCTTGCCATCTCTGGACAGCTGACAATGAGCTAAATAAACAACAACAGCAGCTGGTTATAAGATAATATTATGCTGCTAATATTAGGGTTGAGTATCCTAAGAATCATACTTTACCTCTGAAAAACTGTTTGATTACGTTGTCACACTGTATGAGACTTTATTCATTAAGTGCCCGATCCAACAATGTTAGATCCAATTTAAAGAAAACTTCAGTAATGCCAGCTAATAGCAGCTAACGGCAAAAAAACACAGCGCTTACCAACAGAAAAGTTCAGCATATCCTCAGCAAGTCACCTCAGTACCACTGTCATTAAACAGAAGTGAGCTTCACTCACTCAAAGTTTAACAGCCTCCTCCAGAGTAAATAGACGTGGACACATATTGAAAGCTGAGGTAGAAAGCGAACTGACAGCTTACAATTATTACGGATGAACAATAGTTGTTTCTCCTGCAGTGGCCACCATAGGTAAGATTATGCACTTGAATTGGGAGAGCGAAGAAAATAGAATTCAGCTGACTGCGATCTTTAATCTACTGACATCTAATGGTGTTATGTTCAAATGCTACCCTGGGTCCTCAAAACAAACAAACTCTGAGGCATTGCTGAGAATTGGAAGTAGTCCTAATTCTTTTAGCTCCAATAAAATGATCGTTGTAGCTGTTCTCACATGTGTTACAAAATCACATGAAAAAGAGGATTTAAAAGGGTTAACATTTGTAGAGTTTGCCAGGTAGATAGCCAGCTAGTGTATATCTAATGATGATATACCATATTCTGAGTATTTGCTGTGATTCTATTCTAAGCATTTCTAAAAAACTAAATGTAAATGCTGCTATAACTTTGGGTGGAAACAAAGATGAAAAATTAAACAGTAGTGACAAATGTTATTATATAAGGTATCAGGAAGAAGATGGTTAAAATGAACCAAACTTCAGCCAAGAGAATGTCTTAGATGATCCATTCACAACACCAGGTTATATGTTGCTTGGTGGCTTGGATTACTTGCTATGAAAAAGTTCTGATTCTACGCTAAATTTCCAGACTGAAATTTAGTTGGCCTGAGAGTGATTCTTTTCTGAAGAGTTCAAAGTTTTGGGAGACTTGAATCCAGAAATAGGTTCGATACTAACTTGTTGTTGGATTTCAAGTCTAATTGCAAATGTTATCATGCTAAAATGCGCAAAATTGGAAGAATACAGAGCATTTGGATTTTTAGTGTTTACCATGTTTGTTTGCTAACGTCTGATGATTAGCATTAACCAAAAAAGTCGGTAAAAAAAAAAACAATATTTGGGATCAATTTAAAACGTGACCTGCTGCTGGTGTAATTGTAAAACTTATAAATAATTTACAGAAAAACTTCATCCACTGGATGCCATGAATATCTGAACCAGAAACAGATAAAAAGCAATGGGCAACCCCCAGCCAATAAAGAAATGAAGCCAGTGGTTCATCCCCAATGTCATGCTGTCTATTAAGTAGGCTATATTGTGTTTTAGGCATGTTTTACAGTGAATTTGTCTCTTGCTAAGCTAGCTAGCCAACACCAGCATTTGCTGATAACATGCCCTCTCATCCTAATATCATCATGTCCGTGTCCTGTTTCTAAAAACTATAAACTTAGATGTAACTTCTGGGTCAGAAAAACAAAGCCAGTGCCAAAGGGCCTTAAACTTGCATTTTCTGTCCAGGTCACCAGAAGGCAATAGTTTACGTTGCAAAGACTCTTTTAGTCCTATGAGCAAATGGCTCCCCCATCTTGAGCTCTGTAAGCATTTTCCTGTTGGGTTTATGGGTTCGGTCACTCATTTTGGGTCATTCTCTATACAAAATTGGGTCTATTTTGTAAATTTGTGTCATATTATATGTGGTATGAATTCATTAACCAATGAGATGGTGAGGATGGAATTTCAAGCCCTCAAAATGGGATTTCAGAAAACAGTGGCTGACATCTTGGCAGCCATACCCATGTCTTATACTTTCTATGGTCAAATTGTCTAGTTTAACAGTGATGAAAATGCCAGAATCAAGGCTTAAAAGCAGTAGTTTCCAAACAGCTGTGTGACAGGTGGCTATGTCTGCTTTTTATATACAATGCTTTTTATATACAATGAGTTATACTATGAGCAAGAGAAGGTAAGACAAAAAAATAAATCACCTAACAAGTAACAGCTTAGTCAGAAGAAGTGACCGAGATGCACTTAAAAACACAGATTGATGAGATCTAACAGTGTAAGTATCCAAGGGCTGAATTTATCTTTAAGGCAAGTGAAGCAAACAGGACTTTGGAAGCAACTTGAAGCTCCCGAGTTGGTGTAAAGTGATACAGTATAAAGGAAGCTGAAAGGTTGTTTCCACTTCAAAAGGCACTGCTCTTCCACCATGGTTATCAAAGCTTAATATTTGATTTTAGTTGACCATTTTCCATTAAAAACATGATAGCCACCGTAAGAGTGACAGACCCAGGCAGAGGGATCACACACCCACACACAGACACACCCCCGCATACACACAGGGAAGTACATACCCTGCTTACTAGAGTGTGCAGGCCGAACAGTTTCCTTCACTTAACTTGACATTTCAGGCTGCACTGTCTCTGGCAGGTCCTGTGTGGTGTCACATCTATAGCCCCTGCTGTATGCACTGCTGAACGCCGTGGGTCTTAAATGAGATCCCAAAGGGAAAGCAGAGCTGAAGGTGAGCTGTGGAGGAGTTGAAGAGCCGGGGAGGGGGGGGCATTATCTTAGCCACTAATGAACAATTGTATAATTTCTATCAAAAGCAGTCATAAGGCCTGTTCAGTCTTATGGTATCTCCTCTAAATACTGTCATGATAAAGGGACTGTTAAAAGAAGAGAGCTGGTGGGGGAGTTGGGGAGGAGGGGCTTTGGAGCTGTCAAGAGGGGCCACTGTGGTCAGGAGGAGCGCTAGAAAGGAAAGTCTCTCCGCCTTTATCTGCCATTTCCTGCTCCCTTCCTGGCTACATTAATAATCTGTAAGAGCAGAGAATCACGCACGGCTGTGAGAGATAAAGCACGAATGACAAAATATCAACTTCCTGCTACAAAACTCAAAGCCGTTATTAGAATATCAGGCACAGACGGTAATTAATTTCAACTTTAATTACTTCCACTGTTCCTGTAGATTAGATCACAGGTTTGAGATGGGTTATTAAAACAACTAGGGAAATCTGCAATGTAAAAAAAATGTTAATTTCTCCAACCCCATCTCTTAACCTGCTTGTTGAGTGATGCAATTACATCTTTGTGGTGCAGACAAGGGTTGATATGATGTAGATGAAAAAGACACTCAATCACTTTGGGCGCTGGAAGGTTTTTCACATCCAACACACGGATATCTAATCAGTGATTGTAACACCTGAAGATGAAGTTATGATGATTTCATGTTTTTCAGATATATTAAAGACTGATGCAAATCACAAAATCTTAAGTGGATCTTAAAATTAGAGAACTTGGCTTTCGGTTGTTCCAAAAGAAAAATCCTACTGTCATTTTTTGCTTTATCTATCACGATAATATAAAATTGGTTTTGGATTTTAATTAGCATTCACAGAAACATAATTTAGACCCCCTAGGCTTTTATTTCACTATCCATTTCATTATGTGGTTTCACCAATGTGCTGTTTTTAAATGAAAAAAAAAGAAGAAAAAAGTCAGAGACTCTATATGTGACCGTAATCAGGGCTTTTTGCCTTTAGTTACAATGATTCGTTTCAATGGCTTTTCACCAAAGCTGTAGGAGAGTCCTTACAGTGTAGTGTTCTTGAATGAGATGATGTTAAATTTTTTTATTAATGGGTATAGTTAAGTTTAAATTTGTGTAAAATAAATCATTAGTAGCTTACAATGTTTCCATGTAACTTTGAACAAGTAGCCAAATAACTGGTTGGATATAGATGATACAAACTGATGGCGAGCAAACCATGTTCACACTCACACTTCTCCACACACTTTCTTTATAGTACACATGCATGCACACAAACAGTATATACACATATTTTTATATTTGCTACATAATTTCTAACTATGCATTAATGTACTGTATTAGAACTGAGTTTCTTTAGTGACACAGCCCTCAGCCCTCAATAAACATGGTGGGGGACCAACTCTAGGTCTAAACTCCAGGTTCTGCCACCTGATGGGAACAACAGATTCCTAGTTAGGGCAGGATGGTGGCTGGAATACACTTTAAAAAAGACGCACATATTAATAATGAAACAGAGAGACAGTAGCCTAAAAGGTTTGACAATGATTACGATAGCCCACATCACTCGAGGCGCGTCTTCCACTTAGACAAACCATGCACAGAAATACAGTACTGTAATACTGTAATAGTTATAGTTGTATCCAGCAACCAGTTGTTGTTGGGGTTTTTGTTCATCTAGTGTCATTACCACCACTGTAGTGGAATGAATAGATGTCTGATGCTGACACTAGCACATCAACACTGGCTAGCTACCCAGTGTTAAAGTGTTACCTGTATGACTGTGAAATACTAAAATTTTATGAGGATACTTTAGTATGCAGACTGGAGCAGCCAGGGATCAAACCACCAACCTTTAAATTAATGGAGGACTTGCTCTACTTTCTGAGCTACGAAGTTGCGTTACACAGAAACTGTAAAGGAAAGTTAGAATAGGGCTGTGTCCAGATCTTTGGAGAGCTTTTACTCAAACATCACCATTATCACCCTGACTTGTTGACTTCTGATGAGTCTGTAAACCTTTTCTTCCACTTTTGAGCGATTTTATCATTTTCTACAAGTTCTAAAGATTTCCATAACATATGTTGTGTTTTGAGCTTCTTCTCATATTAAACATGCGTTCAAAAGTATTCTCTCAGCTGCCATCACACGCATATTAATTTGAGTGGCATCCCATTCTTAATACATAGGGTTTAATATGATGTCGGCCCACCCTTGACAACTTTTCTGAGAAAGCTTTCCACAAGGTTTAGGAGTGTGTTTATGGGAATTTGTGACCATTCTTTCAGAAACACATTTACGAGGTCAGACACTGATGGTGGACAAGAGGGCCTGGCTCGCAGTTTCTAATCTAATTCATCCCAAAGATGTTATATCAGGTTGAGGTCAGGACTCTGTGCAGGCCAGTCAAGTTCTTCCACACCAAACTCGCTCATCAATGTCATAACGTAAGTGAATACTTTTGGCAATATAGTGCAAGTAATCCCTATGACCCAAAAGCTCAGGCTTTTGGCATTGTATGATGTCAACAAGAGTGGATATTTTAAATATGGTAATATTAAGATTTGTGCACAGAAGCCCCACCACACTCACATTGAAACTTTCTTTTTACTACGAGCAACTAATCAGAAGAAAGTTAGGATGGGAAGGGAGCTAAAACAGCTTATTTCAGATAGTGAATGAAGTAGGGAGCTGCACTAGTATAAAATAATTATGCTGAACTGTGAATCATAAAAAGCTACTTTAGTGGAGTCAAAGAATACAAATGTAGAGCTGGAAATGAGAATAGTAAGCCCCATTTAAATGAACCTCTAAATTCATAAAGGGGCCATTACCATTAATGTGCAATCCATAGATATCAGCACAAGATATGGCAAGACGTGTGCGCAGCTACAGCGACCATGATGAGCCCTTGATTTTTATTTTTTATTTTTTGGCAGTTAATAGCTATTTGCATTCAACCATGTGCCTTAAATCCAGCTTCGCTCTAGTGAGATGACTCCATATCAGTTGATTCAGTGCACAGTTTTCTTCATCAATCAGAAACACATCAAACGCCCTTTCATACTTTGCAACCTATATGCAAATAATCGGCTGCAAATGGTAATATCATATGGAGCAGACGGCATATTTGCTGTGGGATTACAGAATGAAAAAAAAATGCATTGCAGATATGCCATTTCAAATTAAACATGCAGCCTTTTCCCAGTATCTTTTTTCCCCCCAGATAGTCTAATTAATTTACTTCAACTATAAATAAATATTTAGTTCCCTCATAGCACAGCACACAAGGAAGAACTGGTTTGGTGCATCAAATCTTCATTATACAGTAGTGTTCAGGGGTGTGTGGGAACAGCTAATCTTAAAATCCTTGCCACACAATAAACAGTGTGACAGAAAGGAAGGATGTATGAGATAAGTCGCCAGTAATGAAACTGGATGCCAAAAGGAGAGGACAGTAGACAGAGCAGAGGGGAATGTTTAAAATAAGTTCAAGAACAAAGATAAAGCCCAAGGATGATGTTATCTGCAGGATTGAAGAAAGCGTTTCAGTAACAGAATGGTCACAATCACTTAATCGGCCTGACTCCACCCAGAACCATCGCTGTATTCCATCATATGTTATTTCCCCTGCACCAAACAGTCAATTTTCACTTTGGGGAGTGCTCGCACGTGTGGGGGTAACATCTGAGTAAAAGGGTTACAGAAAGCCTCGATGACTCTGTCATCACTGAGGTTGGCCTTGCATTACCAACGCACAGCTTTTCAGTTCCGGTCCAGTTGCACTGAAAAAGTGTCCAATCTGAAATATGACATGATATAGGCCAAGACTGAAGCATTAAAAATATTTGTCTGCAGTCATGACTGAATTGATCTTGGCTAAAATAAACCAGTATTTTAACAAAACCCAAAGCAACGAGAACCCATTCTGTTATTCTCACCACACTGATGCACAGTTATTACATTTAAAAAGCCCCCCAAAAATCATCAAAAATCATTTGTGGCCTTAATTTTTATGTATTCTCCTGAGAAGGAATACATCTCATTTAATCACATCTAAACTTCCATGTAGAGTTTCCAGTTTTGCTCTAGTTGTTTCAGTAACCACCTTTTCATATACCTTGGGAAAGTTTCAGCTGCTGGGAAGGGGAGAAAAGTGCTAAATTCTTCCTGCAATCCAATCATGTCGTTATTTTTCTGGGAGATTTCCTCTTTAGTGGCATACAGACTAGGTTACTAAAAGTTGCACTTATAGGCACCCAGTCTAAAGGCCAATGGTGTCATTATTCTATAGCCTCCACACTGTGCAAGCTGTATTTACTTCATATTGAAAAGTAATTGCCATCACCCAGTAAAGTAAAACTTTGACATTGCTATTTTTTTTAAAAAAATTGAATACTACCGCAGTCACTGTGCGAAATATCACTAAAATCACTCAAGAAAATCTGTTTAAGTCTGACCCAGACTACAGACTTCAGACTCAAACACCACATGAACAGAACAAACAAAATATGTAATAAAATATTGTGGTTACCTTATCAACACAGCAAACATACACTATCTTATGTTGATAAAACGGCTACATATATTCTATGTTGTGTGGCTCCCTTTAAACTTCCTTCCTTGCACTCTGATCTACCGCTGTACTGTACAGCATCGTCTCCCTCAACAAGCTTATTTCTAAAAGCTGCCGAAGCTCTACTCAAATCCTCTAGATCCCGGTCCCTGCTGGGGCCAGACCGCTGGCCAAACTGAGATCCTCAGACAAAGACTGGCCTGAAACTCCTCCTGATTTGGACGGGCACATGGCTGCCACGCTCCGCAAACACCATAACACCATCTCTGTGCTCATTTGTGAGGCCTTTAGCTATTCATGAGTTTGCGATTAGCAGCGCTTTGGTCTGATGGCAGCTCACCAGTTGTAAAAGTCGGCGTGGACAGTGGCCCCCCTCCGAGAGTGGCTGGTAACTTCGCCTCTAATGCGCCGACCTCACATGTACCAGGCGAGGCCATGTCGGAGCTGCAGGACCAGGCTCCAGTAATGCTGCTCGACATGCATTTTGAAAAGACAATAACACCACAGGCTGCACAAATGTTGAAAACCCGTGTAAACATGGCACCAGAATGAAAGTTAAGGCAACATCTGCAGTCATCCATCGCTGCTACCTGCATTCTTTCATGAAATCAAATCACTTTCAGACAACACTTTCAGAACTACTCTGTAATTTCTTTGTATGAAAATGTGGTCCTGTTTTGAGCTGACCTTAAACTTGATGACAGAGAACAGCACTGGATAAAAAAAAAACCACCCTGCTGTAGTCGTCACAGTTCTGAATATTGTTTCGTTTGATGAAATTCAACTTACTCACCAGTCTATGAGCCAGGGAAAGATGTCCAGTCAGGGTTTTTTTGAAAGACTTAGATCTAACAAAAGGGCAGGTTAATCTGCATCAGTCATTGGTCTCATTCTCTAACCCAGTGTTATATGATAAAACACACTGGCTTGCTTAAATATATAAACATAAAAATATCTAATTCAACAGTGTGAACTTACAGAGCTTGTGGCAACATAAACCAAACACTAAAGCTTAACAGCCTCTTACAGAAATAACACACACACAGACGAATAGGAATTTCATATCAAAATGGGAAATGGTTAATTATGCTTGTACCATAAAACTTTATTAGGTGCTACAAGGAACACTTGAGGTTCATTATAGCACAAAGTGCTTAAATGGTTTGTCATAGAATGCATATATGGAAAAAGCTCATGAAATATATGCTCTGAAAATGGTCAAAGGCTGCCTGTTCTGACGAGCTTTTTGGTTCAGGTTATGCTATTGACTTCAGTTATTATCTGTACCCTGTTTCATATTATCTTCAACAGTGTGTATGTCAATATAGACCGATCAAGCATAACACTATTACCATCAAGTCAACACCTCAAACTTGTTGTTGTGTTCCTCAAACCATTCCCAAACCATTTCTGCTTAGTGGCAGGGCACATTATCCGGCTGAAAGAGGCGACAGCCATCAGGGAATACTGTTGAATACCATGATTTCTCAACAGAACATTGCCCAAAGCATTACACTGTCTCTGCCGGCTTGCCTTCTTCCCATAATGCATCCTGGTGCCAGATGTTCTCTGAGTAAGCAATACACACAAGAGGTTGCAAAAGTACAGACATTTTGTACTTAATTAGAAATATAGATAACTGTGTTAAAAATTCTCTGGTAAAAGTTGAAGTATTGATTCAACTTCTTTACTCATATAAAAGTGAAAAAGTAAAGACTCTGATATGTACTCAAAGTAAGTAAAAGTAAAAAGTAACTCTTCTGAGGATGTTTCTACTAGCTATTGCTGTTCAAAGATAACGGAACCTTGTGCTATTTAAATGTAACAAAATTATATTAATAAATGGAAATACAAACTTTATATCAGTCTAAATTTGAACTCTAATAAATGTACTTAGCTTGAATCAGCTATGTAGAACATGACCAGAAAAAAAGGAGGATTTTGTAGCTTACAGAAAAAAAATCTATTTTCATTGTAGAGGGTGACTTACTGACTGAATGCAGTCAGGGGTTAAAGTGGGATTCAGCAGGTGGGGGAACCCTAAAATTGGCTGTAGTGGCTCAGCGTGGGGAAAAGAATCCCAGTTCACAGTGATTTCTATTGTGAGTTCCCAAAGGTGATAAGACTTGTACTGCTTCTTTGAGGTTTACTGCTCTTCTAGGATGTACACAACAGAATTCAACAAGATGTACGCAGATGTTTTATGAGTTGTTCTGGATGATTTCCATCCCTACATTGTCAGTATACTCTTTATGCTATCTCTATACTAAATAGTATAAAGTTGGGATAAAGATAGGAGTCAGGGTACCCTGACTGATCTGCAACTATGCAGCCCCATATTCAACAAACTGAGATGCACTGTGTATTCTGGGACCTTAACTTTTTTGCCAATTTCAGCTATAGTAACTCTGTCGGATGGGACCACACGGGTAAACCTTCGCTCATCACGTGCATCAGTGAGCGTCATCCACCCATGACTCTGTTGCTGGTTCCCCACTGTTTCTTCCTTGGACCACTTTTGATAGATACTGACCACTCCAGACCAGGAAGACCCCACAAGAGCTGCAGTTTTTGGAGATGGTCGGACCCAGTCGTTTAGACATCTCAATCTGGCCCTTGTCAAACTTGCTTAAATTCTTACCCTTGCCCATTTCTTCTGCTTTCTTCACATACTCTGCACATTTATACATGCATAAGAATTAAGACCATGCCTACATTTTTATATCAATCTGTCACCAGTTACCTAACATGTCTAAGTTTTGAACAATGGAAGACACAAGGAAATATGCAAACCCCACACATAAAGGCGCAAATCAGTGAAGAGGTTCAAACCCAGAACCTTTTTGCTGTGAGGTGACAATGTTAACAACTGGAACACCGTGCTGTCCACAAGTAGAAGAGAAAATGGAAAAACCAACAGAAAACAAAACAAAAACACAATTCTCTTTCCATTTCAGATTAAAATGATCCTTCATTGAATTTTTAAAAGCTGATAATACTTTTATTACTCTGACTGAAGCAATAGTTAAGATGTGTATTTAGGCTGCGCTTACAAATGACATATTCAGTGTCAGAAACTATTTAAGTTAAAGCAAAATGAATAGATGAGTATGAGAATACATGCAAGGGTACCAGCTAGAATCACTGTGCATTGGCAGGTATCATAAGTTCAACAAATTCTGGGAGTCATTGCACATGTTTTTTGTAATTGGCTTTGTGTGCGTGTGCACAATTTTAAAAGATGTTTAAAGAAACATATGATTACAAAAAATAAAGTGGGTTTATGGTTGCAGTAACATGAAGTGAAACAAAGAGAAAGATTTTAGAGTTCACTGGCTGGACAAACAGTTAATGGCTGTGTGCAGTGTGGGCCAAAGCAGAGCAGAAGACAGTAGATCATGGTGTTTACAGCTAGTTAACAGCTCTGGACTGGCTCTGTCAGGCCCTGTGGAGAGATTGGAGGCCACTACCATCCAGGCAGATTTCAGGGCTGTGTGCCTGAGGTTGGGCAAATTGAAACATGAGCTGTGGTGAAGACAATGTCTGCAGTCATGTGTACGTGCGTTGCTTCTGCTATAGCCATAAACAAGTTCACACCTGCCAGATAAGCTTTTTTTTTACACCACATATTGTGTTAGTTTTGATCAAATATGTTAATGATGTGTTGATAGCAGCACAGTTTGACACAGCATGTGCTGCTGTTCATAGAAAAAAAGAAAAAAGAAAATCAAAAGTCCTTCCTGATTTATAGTCACAGATTTGGTGCCCTGTTCTAAATTTCAGAATCAGTCTGTAAACCTATTTAAAAAGACGAAGATGGCTTTTTTTTTCCATCATCAGGGATCCAAATTTCCTCATCTTCGGTTTGGAAAAGAGGCTGCTGATTATATGAATGCTGTTCACTGGATCTTCAGAGCTGGGCCTAGTGGAATGTCTCCCCTCCTCTGTTTAAACAAAGCCTGAGATAAGATTTAAGGAGAATCCTTAAGGTGATCCAGCTGCCCTCCTCCAAGCTGCAGCAGGCATAGAGCCATAATGAAGACTGAGGAGAAAGGCTCAAAGACCCACCTCCAGAAGGCAGGGCAGCAGATGAAAACATTCCCTCTCTCATTTCCTTGCAGCTTATCCCCTCTTCAAAAAAAAAAAAAAAAGACAGCCAAAGAGAGATGAGAAGTGGAAGGATGACTCTGTTTTAGTTTTGTCACACTCCTTTGCAGTCGTTTCCCTCGGTTTTGTTTCAGAATAGCCAGTGCTGTTGTCCACGGTTAATCGTGAGTTGCTGTCATTTCACTGGCATTTTCTGTTTTTTTTTTAAAATTTACACGTGAAATAGTTGCAAATGATTTATGCGTCGCATCCGTTCCTTACAGCAACATTTTAATGATTACTCTGTGTTTGAATTTTTTTTCCCAATTATTCCTCATCTCCTTCTCTCCCACCGCCAAAATGCATTTTGCCTTTTAATTGCATATAAAAAAAAAACAAACCTGAAAAAAAATGTTAACCGGCCAATTGCACCAAAATTGCAGAACATGCATATAAATGAATTTTGTCAAATGCGCGATTACGTTACATCAAAAGAATGGTTAACATTTTGTCGCATCAGGCTGTAATGAACACAGACATATTTGCAAGACCAACAAATTTAAATGAAAAAAAAAAAGAATCCACAAAAAAGTATGTATATATATATATATATATATATATATACACACACATACATCTATATATATATATATATATATATACACACATACATATATATATATGTAAACATATTAAATCATCATTCGGACTAATGCTGCGTGTTGTTCAGGATAATCCAGTGTGAGGGAGGCAGAGTGAGAGAGAGGGAGGAAATAATTAGCAGAGAGAAGCGATTGCACTAATGAGAGGAGAATTTGACTAGGATACTTTACTTGACCCCCAGTGTTCCTTGGCTGTCCAAGAAAAAAAAGCCTGATTTATAATTATACTCTGCAATGCACCATGAAATTGTTATTGTGGAATACCTTTTTGAAAATGTTATCAAACAATTACTTTAATTTTTTCCCCCTGGAAACTGTTGCACATGTCTACCTAAAATGAGATGGTGGTGCAGAGTCTCCTGCCTGTCATCCACTGCTGTTCATGCAGATGAGCTCTTTCCCCCCCCCCCTTCTTCTTCCCTTCCCCAGAGTCTCTGTTCCGAGGGATGCAGTGGCAAATAAAATAATACTCTGATAAAACTGAAATATTTTATGACAGAATGATAATCATTGCAAGCATACGTGCCACTGATATGGGGCTGTTTCGGTTGGGGGAGGAGAGGAAATAATCCTTTTTGTGGGCTTTAAAAAATGAATCTCAGTTGAATCACATCAGAGGGAAAAAAAACTCAAAGACAGTTCCAAGATGAGCCAACTCCAGGAGAAAATGACCTCCTCGTTTTGGTGATAAAGTTCTAGCCAAAATATGATATCAGCCTGCGACGTGACTCATTAGAAATGTGTGTATGGCGTGGAGGCAGCTCTCCCTATCTGCCAGTGCCTGGCTTGCCGACTGATAAGAGGCAAATGCAAATGTCCTGATAAGAACTGAATGCAAATATTTATGATATGATATTCCCTGGGAATTATGTGTGGATAAAACAAAGTGTATTATTTCCCTGTAATTCTTTCAGGTTTGCCAAAATGTCCTTTTTTTGCTTTCGGAATTTGCATTTCTTCAAAATTGATTGGGCCTGCGTATTATGTTAAGCTATTTGTTTGCTGAGGATGGTAATTAGTTACTGTAATTACAGCGATGACAGTTGCTAAATTGTTTTTAAAGCATTACAGTGTGTCTGTGCCAGAAGATTGCAGTACTTATTTTAGGATTTAAGCATTTGCTGGAAACACTCCCACTCTAAGGCCAAAGTGGGAATTTTTTGAACTACAAAGCAGCCATTTTCTAAGCAAAGACGTTTTTGAAAATGTCTGTTAATTTGCACTAATTGCTGGTTTGACTGTGTTGTGGAGTTTCTTCTCCGATCAGGGACTTGTCACTGATACGATGTCTTCGGGGATCAAAATGGGCTTGAAATAGTTTAAATACATGTGTTTGTTAGCTTTGTACTCTCATTTAAGTCAGACTTTTAATGTTCTCTGTCACCCAAGAAACAAATTGCTGTTGAAGGCACATTTGTAATTATGGTTCCCAGTGTAGCCTATACAGTCTTTCAAGTTTAGTAAACATTAATTAGTGTGGACTCAGACAGTTGGGTGTTTTAGAGGGCGTTTCATGTACAGCATAAACAACAAATGTCTAAATCACATGGATCGGGTATGCTAGAAGTGAATGTGCATATTTCTAATGCAGAAATATAAAAACATAAGCAAGGGAGAACATACTGTGGACCATAATGATGAAGCAAGATCTGTTCTAATAAGAGTCAGGGACTATGAAGGCAGAGCAGGTGTGGGTCAGAATAATCTGTAGTGCCACAATAAACTGGTGCTGAGGATTGTGATTATATTCATGCAATGTAGAATGTGCATAGTTATTCCTGTTTAGGTACAAAACATACCTAGGTTCAGCATTCATCACTCCCCAGTAATCGTTAGGACACATTCTATTCAATTCAAATATATAATGCCAAATCACAACAACAGTTGCCTCAAGGTGTTTTATATTATAAGGTACAGACTCTATGATAATGCAGAGAAAACAGAGAAAATCCCAACAATCAGACAAGCGCCTATGAGCAAGCACTTGGTGACCGTGGGAAAGAAAAACTCCCTTTTAACAGGAAGCAGTCTCCAGCAGAACCATGCAGGTGACCATATGCCTAACCAATATTTGCTGTTGTTCCACTAGCAAATACATTAGACAATTGTGTTTTTAAATTGAAATAATAATGATAATTTTACTTGGTCACATTTGAGTAGATTGGTGGATAGATATATTTTCCCCTCACCCCCGACCACTTGCAGCAGATTGCTGCCCCTCCCTATGCCCTGTGAAACCTCATGCCAGAAATTTCTTCCTGTTAAAATTGAGTTTTTTCCCCCCTATGCTTGGGTGTTAACCTTACAATATAAAATGCCTTGAGGCAACTGTTATAAAATTGCGCTTTGTAAATAAAATTGAATTGACTTGAACACATATAAATGGTTGTTTTAAGTTTTTCCAATCAGAAACGTTTCTCTACTCTAACACTTATCCTATTTAAAGTGTCGGCTGCAATATAATTTTTGTTGAGCCTGGTGAAGACTACAGACTCTTTTTCATGCTGCAGGTGTTGCTGGAGCTTCAACATCTTTAGACCCTTGTTCTTCTCTATGCACCTTGCAAGTAGGTAAAATCTCTATTTTTCCCCAAAAATGTAAAATTAAAATGTGCATGATATTCATCCAGAAACACGATACTGTCTTTATGTTTTATTCCAAAAAATTAAAAGAAATTAAAAGTTATTCAGTTTAATAAGAGAAGTGAATGATATTTAGACTTGCAAATATGTAAAAAAAAAAAACAACAAAAAAAACTTTTTGGGATTTCATCATTTTACAAAAAAAAAGGCTAGATTTAAATATTAAGAAGTTGCTAGTCATATTTTGGTCAGTTAATCAACTAATTCAATCAACTTATCTATTATGACTCATGCAGATTTTGCCCTGTCATTCTAAGTAGTTGAAGGTAAGAGGTATGACTTTGATGCAGCAAACAAAGACATTCAGGTGATGACTGTGGGCATTTAATGTGTCTTGAACACACAAAAAAGGAAACAAATGATTGATTCCACCCCTTCTGGAAATGAAACACACTCTGGTCCCACTTCTCAGGGACCCCATGGGCAACAAGCCTAGTTTACTTCTCAAGCATTACGCTAGAAGTGCATAATTGGATTTACTATTAACATAATCGGACAGCGTGCATGTTGACTTGGATATTCCCCTGTGAGCTGCACTGCTCTTCTAAACCTTAACAGAAGAAGATGGTGAATGTACACCCAGGTCCCTTGAGCTGCTCTTTGTCTCTCTAACTTTAGGCCAACTATTGGAGGAGGTTCTATACAAGGGCTTAAAGTGAAAAACATTTTTTCTAAGAAATGTATCAAAGGGAAATTACCACAGCTGTGTTGTGATCACCTCTAGCATCAGAGACAAACCTCTTTTAATCTATATAACATCCTTACAATAGATATTTAGTAATAGACTTGCACATCTTGGCATTTTCCTTATTTAAAAGTAATAGTCACCCTTTAATTTGTAGCCTTGACTGCATTAAAAAAAAAAAATCTATCACCTTATTGCAACGGTAAGAAAAGCATTCAGCCATGAACAAGGGGCCTCAGCAACTGCGATTCAGCATGAGGACACTGATTCTTAGTGCCTGAAGCCAAATGGAAACTCTGCCTCAAAGACACGAATTCAACAGGAGCAAGAGGATAAAGCAAGAGGAACAGCACAGATAGAAACACAACTCAAACACCAGCATAAATCGGTGCAGTTCTGTCAGTGAAATTGCTCGCTAGTGGAACAGAAGCGCGGCCTTGGTGCAAAGGGTGCATTCCTCATGATTTGTCTCTATTGCATAAATACCCCAAAATCCAACAAACCCAGCCTGAACCCATCCT
>VUQG01011658.1:25117-44200 GCA_015106755.1 Etia nguti
ACCCGCCCACACACACACACACACACACACACACACACACAAACACACACACACACACACACACACACACACACACACACACACGCACACGTACACACAGCATCCATATTAGATGCACCCGCTAGTTCTTAATTAACACCTACTGCAACCATAATAATAGAATCGTTTTCCCCCTTTCTGAAATCCCTTTGAAATTAGGCAGGATTAAGGAAAGTTGGTTGCTAAATTGCTGTGTGCATCTGTAATTTAATTGCATCTGAGGCCATTAATTAATAAGGTGCCTCCTTTAATAGTTAATGTATAATTGCTATTAATTAACAGCCAGTCTTGATAAAGTGTCACCAAAATCAAACAAAAACAATTAGCTTTTTGAGGTAAGTGTCTTTTAAAAGCCTCATTATTAGTACTAGAGGTAATATACAGTAGTTAGAATGATAAAGAAGGCAGCGTAGATTTTAATTTGGATGGGGACAGAACTGGGGGAAAAAAACACAGTTGACATCCATAAGGGAATTACCATGCGGTAATTATGGGATAAGCTCATTGTAACATGATAAATAATGCTGTGAATCTGTCCCCTCCAGTTAGGTTGCCTCCTCCTTTTATTAGGGTGGACTTTAATTCCACATCTTGTGCTGTAGCTGCTGAGAAAAAAAAAGTTGCTTTTTTTTTCAGTGTGGTAAAGTCTGAACGCAAATAGCAGGCACTATGATAGCTTTTAAAGCATCCGTTGTTAAGATATGTGTCTGTTCTAAATGCCACTCCTTGATAAAAGCAGTCATGTGAAGTCCTTGTTTGGGTCTCCCCTTGATCACAGTGTCACATGGAATAAATATAACAAGTAATAACTCAGACAACAGTGCATAAGCATGACCAGTATTTCACATATTTGGTGTGACTAGCAGCATTTCTGTTTGAACTAATGTCACATGAGCCACATTTAAGGAGAAATAGCACCAAAACAAGATGTTAGCTTTGTTCTGCTTATCTGGTATAAATCAGTAGGTTGTGGTTTTAGGCAAGATTTACAAGCAGAGTGTTCGCTGGTGCAAAATGAATTGGGTGCCAGGTTGAGAGGCATAAATATACATCCGAGCACGGAACTTTAAACAAACCCGACTATTATTTGCAGTGCCATATTACCATGAATACAAATGACAGCATGACCTCAATTTTCTGCGCCGTGTGAGAGTGGAGGAAACCAATGGTTTATGTGCCGTTCCATCCCAAAGTGCTTGTTTGGTCTCACTTTCACTCCTATCACAGAGTCAACAATCACACTGCTTAGCATTGGATTTGTAGAAATAATATTCAGGGTCCCTGTCCACAGGCGACTATTATAACCCATTTCTCCCTGCAATGTGGTTTATTGATAGAAATACATCTCCAACATACACAGAGCAGTCTGAGCATGCTTTAGCCTTTATTTAATGAGGCAGCAGCAGCAGAAAAGAATCTGCAGAGGAACAAACGCTTAGCCTCGGAAGTCATTTTCACCTTGGTTCACTGTGGAGAGAACCTCCAATCCGCCCGCTAAACAATTACAGCATATTAGCTACTTGTCAGTCAGACCTTTTGGAGACGATACATCTCCATTTATTTCCTCTCAACATTTTCTCCCACCGCTCGCTCACCTCCTCTGCTCTCCTTTCCCCAGACAGGCAGGGATGTGCGGGGAGTCCACAGGGAGCTGTGGAATATTTCACTCCGCCAGTGAGGCACCCAGTGGGAATAGGGGTTGAAACTGTGTGAGTATGTATCTCATTAGTTCAGTTATGTAATTTGGAGCACTGATAATCCTCCAGGACTGCCAAGTTGCGCACCTCAGAAACAAGAGTCTGAGTCGTCAACATGCAGCCAAGTACAGACTAAGCTGCTAATTGCTGGGTGTGGTAATGTGACTGGTAATGTAAGCTACAGTCCTCTGTGGTATTATGGGTAAACACTGTGGTAGACTGCTAACTGGTGAGTGAAATGTTTTGACACCTGTTTAGGTGTCGGGTATACATTCTGAATTTGAAAGCAATGAAATGCTAATGTGTGCAACAAAGCTGATCATTTGTTATCAGAGGGTCAATAAGCATGTAATGATAAAGATGAGGGTTTTTTTTTTTCCATTGGTACCTAAATGAAATTTGAAGCTGCACAGTTAATATTTTATATTAACAGTGTCTCAAATGTTTAATTGTACATTTGCATATTCCAGGGACAGCGCAAATGTTTAGCTTACTTTCATCCACTTGAATATTTACAGACCACTCCCAATTTTTCCAGTGATTCCAAAAATAGATAAATGCTCTAATACGATGCACTTCTCCCAAGTTCTATTATGCTTTTTTAACATCTGTGATTCTGTAGTCTAACCATTCTCACAGCAGCAGGCAGCTTTTTTTTTTTTTTTTTTTTATGAAAAAGCTTTGATAAATTCACTTTACCAGGCACTTAGGAGCAAAGAGACAAAGCTACTACCTGGAGAAGACAGAGACAAAAAGATGAGCCAAAAGAAGAATGACTACTGAACTTCGATTAGTCTAATAGCCAGAGGGCCAACTCACTACAAATCACTGCTAATGCTTCTCTGTGCTTGCCTGATATTTAAATAAACAACTGTTTGCTAAAATGTTCACTGCACTCCTTCTTTCGGCCGTCCCCTTATTCACAATGGGTCACCACAGTAGATGGATCCACATATTAGACTGACACTTATTTTAATGCATCTCTCCCAGGGATTTGTGCCTCCTCCTGGTCTCAAACCAGGCATTTTGTGTTAATCTTATGTGTTAGCTACTCCTGTTTTTATAAAGTACTAATAAATCAAATGTGCACCAGCTTGCTTTGCTCCCCTAAGTGATCAAAAGTTAGCTAATCCTGCTTTAACCTTATAACTAAAATTTGAATTTTTAAAAGTTCTTGCTTATATAATATACATAACCTATATAAATGTAAAAGTTTAGCAAATCTTCTCTAATAAACTAACATTTGTCATGACCACTCTGCCCATCTGTTTTTAGCTATTAGTCCTTCCTCCATATCTGTATGAGTATGATGTATGTTTTTTTTCACACAGACAAGAATCACCCTGATTCCTGTTTATGTCAGGCTGAATTCGACCACATTATGTCCAATATCTCGATCAAAGTTTAGCTCCACCCACATTCAACATGAGCACCTAATGACCCAGAATTCAAAACACCCTTTCAGGTTGTCAGGGCCTTCAAATAAATAGCAGTGAACTTTAACCCGGTGCTATTTGAGCCTGGTCTGCTGTGCCCATAGCCGCTGGTTGTGTTTCTGGCCCGCTAATCAGTGAGTGATGTACAGCTGGGGCACTAGGTGAATACACTTAACAAGCTGCTGGGATGGATGTGGAATCTGAGGGAAGACGTGCAAATCAAACATTTATACCTACCCATATATCTTATTCAAATCTTAATCTGACCTTTGTGTGCGTGTGTGTGTGTGTAATTTGTTTGTTTGTTGTTTTTTGCAAATCAGTGAAAATCCCTCGCATTCTTTTAAAGGACTTCCTGCATGTCTGCGTCTCAGCATATATTTTAACGTAACCACTTGGGGGCACTAAACTGAAATTCCTAACGCAGCACATAGTTGCTTTCACTATGCTGAAATGTTAAAATCTGGCCAACACAGAAGTGTAATAAATAGATCACTTATTTTAATTTCATTTTGGTTTGAAATTATGAAATATGAGAGGTGTGGCTGCTTCTGCTGACCAGTGGGTGCTGATAGTCTCCTGGTTTTCACAAAATTGATTTCAAATCACAGAACTAGGCCTTTCAACCATGTTGGTGCTTTTGGTACCTGTTCTAGCGGTTATTTGATCAATCATGCATCTTTCTGTGCAGGTAACTGACCAGACTGTTCAAGAAGTCTGGGCTCGAGTTGGTGAGTAGAATTCTAGCATTTTATTACTGATAACTTTGTCTGTGCTATGTATTCAGTGGATGCAGCTTGAAAGCATGAGCTGAGCTGGTACTCTATACTTTTAACTAAATATGATCAGCTTTGGCCCCACAAAACTAAAATGGCAATGGCCACGATTGAGGCCCCGAATCAGTGGCTGTCATCCAGTTTTCATATGCATGGCTGCCTATGATCTCACTCAGTTACATCCAAGGCATTGTGATCAGTGCATAAACAGTTGTAGTGCATAAAATACATGTTTTTTCAAGCATACTGCATTGCTGACATATGCTAATTTTGTCCTTAATAAAAATTTGCAAAAAGTAGACAGATATTCTAGAAAACAACATTTAGGTGGATGAGCTTTTTTTTTAAGTGTAACACAGTTAGAAAGTGTAATGGGTTTAGTAACTGTAATTCATCCAGATCTATGACCGTCATTTTGATATTAAGGTAGATAAAATGTACCTTATTGGAGCTTCAGGCTGTAGCCTGGACAAATCATTGTGGTCAGCTGGGACGGTTCACTGGCTGAATGGGTGAAGCTTTCAACACTTGACCCTCTCCTTGGGATCACTGCAGGGTCTTCAACCCCAGGAAGGGCAGGGGAAAAAAAAAAAACGGTGTCAGTATCATGTAGTGTGAGATGCCATGTCCAATAACAACGAACAACATAACATCATTTAACCTTTACAACACTTGTATTGATCCATCTGGTTGTTATCACACTGCGATCACAGCTCAGGGCTTGGCTCAGCTCAGCTTCAGGGGTTGTTTGAATCCACCTCACAATATTACTAGAAGACAAAGAGATCTAGCCCTTCTGTTTTTTTTAACCCTGTCCTTGGACCATCCTTCTCCCCAAACCACTTTGTCTGTGGAACAGCGGGAAGATGTGTAACTGGCTGTTTCTCTGCGATGACTAAATATACAATGGGAGGTATGAGATAAAATCTTGGCACACTGGAGCAGAATGATTAAGAAAACACCCACACAATCCCCCTGATGATTTTCCAGTGATACAAGCGAGTCTCTACAGTCATTGTGAACATGCAAAGATGCATTTATTTACTTCTGGGAAGATATGATTCACAATAACTTAATCAAGTGTTTTTCGTCTATATTATAATATTCCCATAATAGATGCAGCTTCAGAGTGCATATTAATGAAGATGCTGATTAATATTTGGATATTTTACCTGTTTAAACATGCAGTCTCAATTAAAACAGAAAGTAGAGCAAAAAAACACTGACTTACTTTGAAGTATAGCATTATAACATAGGCTGGAGCTGAGAGAAGTCGACTCCCTGCCTCAGGAGACACGCACCCAGATGGATTCACATACACCCAGATGGCCTGAGTTGTCAGGCTGTTCTGTTGAAAGCTGTTGCTCAGTTCACCTTATTGGATTTATCTTCTACTTGTAAAATCTGAGCCCTGTACTGCATCAGTGAATGTTTTGTTGTTTCTCATGTACAGTAGCTTACAGTTGTGATTGTCAATATCAAAGAAAAGAATCAGTGGGTTTGATTGTGCTAACACAGACAGTAGTGATATCCAACACAAGGCGCAACCATATAAACTGTATTGAAAAGTTTTTTTTTTTCCCAGCTAGAAGCAGGGCTTAGAAATGAGTGAGGTCCAACATTTTTTTATCTTAATGTATCATGTTTAAGATGTAGTACCTGTGTACCAGTGACCAGTAGGAAATACTACACTTCTGAAGGAACGAGGTCCCAGAGCTGCACTATCAAAAGCAGAAATTTTGAAAACTGTAAAGAACTTTAGTTTGTACGGCTTGACTCATTTCCAGGAGCAAATAGAAATATAGAAGATGACTGCTGTGAAGATGATTGTTATGCATATAAAGCAATGGAATAAGACAAAATACAGAATTATTCCTTTACTTGAAATGAAAACAGTATGAGAGGGATAGTGCCTAAAGCTAACTATCATTTCTCATGTGGCACGTGTCAAACTAACCGTATAAACACAAACCAATCAGAGGCACTGCAGGGAGGGCAATAACTTCAGTGTCCCGTAGAGTCTTTTCAAAGTAAAAGCTATCTGGAGCATCACATATTGACTCACACCTATTTTTACTCTCGTCTTGAAAACAAAGGGAGGTCCAGAGCTTTGTGACCTCGTGGTTGGTTGTCGATGGATAAGAAGGTGGAGTGAACAGAAAGTGAGAAACAGCTATAGAGATTGAGACCATTTTTTTTTTTACTGGGCTTTAGTTTACTTGGGCATTTCCCACAGAAGCAACTATAGGGACTAACTGTATCTAGAGAATGACATAGCTACATTACGCTCATCACCCACTGGTTTGGGGCTCAGAATGCAGAAGTGACCATATCTGGATGAGAGGATGGCGTGCTAAGTTATCAAGTAATTCTAGCAGGCACGGTTAGCAAGCTTATAACGCAAACATTGTAGCTGTAGATGAGAGGTCCAGTTCATAGGTTTGAATTAACAGACAGCCATGAATCTGTTCGAAATCAAGAACCATTTTAAAGATAAACTGCTTCCATACTGTTTAAGAGCAGAAAGTCTGGCAGATGTAACTATGGAGGATAAGGTTTAGAAAATGGTCAACAATAGCTAGAGAGATATAGATTTCAGCTGTGATTTTTATGCTATAATGATGGCTTTATTAAAAGGAACAAATATTAATGGCAAGTTGTTAACAGGCTGGAAAAAATATGTCCAAGCAGCATCTTGTAGCCTGCAGTCAAACCTTTTCCAATTAGTGTGAGAAAGAGAGCAGCAGGCATAAAAAGAGCGCAATGACATAGCCACAGCCAAAGTTATCAAATTTGCTGTGAACGCTGATAATAGATATGTATGCTTAGGAAAATGGTGCTTTAATAGAGTTTTTAACTGTAGATCTAGAATAGAAAATTGGACATACATTCTAATTGAATACCTGGTTGAAAATGCACCCAGCACACTGTTATAAATCATCTGGAATCAGTTTTCTCAAACTCCTCTCTCCCTCTCGCCCACTTTACAAACACAGAGCAAGGCTTTTTCAGCCTCTGATAAGTGTTAATAAATTACCTGAATTTGAAAATTAATGGCTAGCCGCCTGCTTCAGGGAGATATCATTGTGTTTCATGAATATTTTGATTTTGTGATTAGATCAAAATGCGGTGAATTCCTAAACAGCCCCTATGCACAAGCTCCACTGATCATAAACTCTTCCCTTCTTAAAAAAAAAAATTCATTCCATGGAAATGTGCTGATATGGAATAATTAGACCGAGTTTTGCCAGTATTTTTCTGCTGTAACATTTGCATGACTTTAGATCTCACCTGACTGATCTGCTCCAAGCTGAGGGAAAATATATGTTTTTGTGTGCGGCTCCCCCCAAAATTTACCTTCCAAGGCAAGATAATGGCTTATATTGTGATGTTAAAGAGGCTTGTATTTACAAAAAGAAACAAAGGCGAGCCGGTTGCCAGTCCTGGAGGACGTTGATTAGACTCTTCCTGTCATTTCCCATTCATACTCTGTATCAGTGGCATTCCTGCTCATCTGCGTTTGTGCACGATAGAGATCAAATAGATTTTCGCACTCTCTCGACATTTACAGGTATGGGTATGTGAAGGAGGGAAAGTGTGAATAGCAGTGGAAACTTTGCCTTAATAGTGTTCTTGGGCTTGCCTCTATTTTTGCACATGAAGATCCTGAGTCTGTTTGCCTGGATCGCTCTCTCTCATGCACACATCATTACTGCTCAGAAACATGAAAACACATGCCCATAATCATATACCAAGGCACACAGAAACAGAAGGTACAAGATTAAATAATTTATCTCTGCAAAAAAAAAAAAAGGGAAAAAAAGGCAGTCAACAGTTGTATTACACTCCTGCCACAACCAAAGCATAATGTGCAGCATTCGCATTTTGTTTGGATACTCTTCTTCCTCCCCCCCTCTTTCTCTTTTACTCTGGTGTTGGCTCTTTTACTCTCCCTCGCTGGCACATGGGAATGTGTGTGGTGCAAGAAAAATAACAGATACTCCACGTGAAGTTGCACAACTTCAGATCTTAGTTAGCCAAAAGTGTGCTTTCAAGCGCAGAGGGATGCTGGTGGCTGCATGTGTTTGTGTGTGTGTGTGTGTGTGTGTCTGTGGTGGTGGTGGTGGTGGAGGGGGGGGTGTGCATGCATGCACATGAGTGTGTGTGCCCGGCAGCTGCACGGGGCCCCAGGGACAGGGCTGTGTAGATTGGGTCTCCTCAACCCACAGCTCATTAGTGGAGAGTGAAAGGAATCCACACAGATGGCTGTCAACGTTCAAAAAAGTCGGCTGCGTGAGACATGTCAATTGAGGTTTAAGTTCCTTCTGCTCGTTTCTGTGACACTGCAGTATTCAAGCAATATTTGTTTATTCTCCCCAAAAAGTACAAAAACACAGAAGCCTGGTGACATCTGAAAATGTGTTTTCTAATGAGCGCTCAGACTACTGAACAGGAGCCTGCACTTGTCATTCATCACCACAAATTACTCGTTCTAACTTGACATGTTTTCGGTGCTACAGATGACGGGCTTGTCTGTTCTGCAAACACCGAGAATGGTCGCCGTTTAAACTGGAAATATGGCATTGAACAGTCCGGCAAGACGCCATGGAAAATCAATTAGATTGTTTACCTGTCAAAGTTGGAATGGAGGCCGCGCCACTAACGGTCGCTCATCATTTTCACTCCAGCGCTGTCACCTTCTCTCCTCCTGTTATTCAATTAATGCAATTGAATACACAGTTGTGATATAGCGTCTTCACACAGCAGGGGGGTTTATTTGACCGCGCACACTCTGCCGATATGCTATACTGGACCTGTATGGAAATGACTTTGAACCTCATGAAAGTACTGTAAAAGGTTTGAACCGGCAAGATAAAAGCACTCAAGATTGTGTGATATTTGCTGCTGTGACCGTGGGTCAGCGGTAAACGGAAAATACAACAGCCTTTAAAAAGAAACCCTGCATACTTGAAAGTGAAATATAGCTTGTAATTCAAATTAACCCCGTTTATGACTGTGTCTTTGTAACACATCTATTACTGAAAAACAAGGAGGAAAAAAAAAAAGAGCGATGTTTAGACAGCCAATGTAAAGCCCGTTCTGCCTAAATACGCACATGCAGTAGCTGCAGGAAACTATTACATCGATTATATGAAATTTATCCTCAGCTGGCGACAAAAGCTGAAGCTACAGAGCAAATTTACAGCAGCTGGGGTTTTTTTTTTTTGGTTTGTTTCTTTTTTCTTAATAAACCTCTCACGTCAGGTACGTCAACAAAACTGACTTGTAGAACAAACTGCGTGCGGATTAGGGAAGATTCGGGAAGCTGGTCGGGGAGAAAGTTGACTTGCTCATTCACTGAGAAGTATGGATTAAAAGTTGCTCTTGGACCAGAGATGCTACTTTTCTAGTAAATTGTACATAACAGCAATGTGAACACCACTTGAGCTGACCTACTTATAGGGTTCAGAAACTTTTTATCCTGCAGCCAAGTCTAAAAATAACCCTGTGGCCAGTTTTAGATTCATCTCAATGGTAACCCTGACAGTTTTGCAGAGTGCCAGTGACAGAGTCCTGTTAAGCAGCAGCAGCAGAAGCAGTCGGCAACAGCTTAAACACTGTTCACCGCATCAGTGGTCTCTCCTCTTAGAAATCTTTTTCCTCTACTTGGAAATTGGAGCACAATTAAAGAGCATAAATTGCACTGAAACTGCATTTTCAGCTCTAAATACATACAATGGTGGGTACAATATCACAATTTTATGCATCTGTGAGTTCAATAAACTGTACTCTACCACGATTGTTGCTATGAATGCAAAATCTTTTTTTTTCCTCCCCTTTTCATTTTCTTGTTTGCTTATTGAGCTCTGTGCCAGAGATCAATGTGAAGTAGCGCCCTTTTAATCATTTACTGTGAATGGCAGCAAAAAAATGATCCTGGGAACAAATTGGTTTCATGTCCAAGCAAAAATCACATGGAGTTTTTGTGTTCTCTTTTCTTTCCCCTCCTTTTCTTTTCTTTTCTCTGTTTCTGTGTCTGTGTGTCATTGTGAAGACATTCTGTCTCTGGCTGTACGCATCGCTCCTTTAAGATGATTTTGGAATTAGAGGCTTTTCATACAGCACATATTATGTAGCTTGGTGGGACTCCATTAGCCTGAATCAAAGAGGACAGCAGCCTGCGTGGAGCTACACAATAATGTGGCAAGCCTGTGTTTCAGCAAATAAATAACAAATCCACTGCTTACAGTAGCAGCCAATGCAAACTAACTAATTAAAAGATGAAAGGGGAACGTCTTCCTTGCAGTTTTGATGATGCCTCTTTTTGCGTCGAATGGTAACACGGGGAGTGCTGAATGCTCGGCCAAAATGAGCTAATAAGGATCTCGAGCAGCTAACGCTTCCGATTTGCAGGGTTCCCAGCAGTAACCTGCTGTAAGTGGAGAGAGTGCAATTAGGACAAAGAAATACTGTCCCTGAACTGACACTGGCCTGTGGGAAAACTGACTTCCCCCACTCCCCCCTTTTGAATCTATGGTGCCTTTCCTCCTCTCACCACCTCCTCTCTCCTCCAGTCTTCCTTCTCTCCTCTCAGAGCATCTTGGGAGCATTGAGCTCAGACAGCGGGATTAGTCAGGGATCCATCTTGAGACGCAGATAATGTTTTTTGCACGCAGACTCCCCTGCTCTGCACCGGCTTCTGCTTCACTGATTAGAACTCAAAACTCCAACAGAAATGGCTATTTGTTCTTAAGCTGTTTTGCCCCCCACCCCCACCCAACCCCCTTCTACACCGCTTCTCTTCTCTTTGTTGAGCTGTTTTTGTCAGCCATCCCTCTTAAACTCAGCGCAACAACGAGTCACAAGTAGGTCAGGCTAGCACTGCAAGCCGGCAGCGTCTCGGCCTCCAAGTGGACTGACAGCGACATCGAAGAGCCACAGGGCTGTTTAAATATGCCCTCTGGTCTTTCCGTGACGCGCCCATCCGAATGGCTGAAAGCGGGTGGCGTTGCTGCTAAAAGTTTTCTTCCTCCACAATGTAAACCAATTTCAGGGTTTGTTTGAGTAGCAGAGCCTTTACCTTAACGCGAGCAACTTTTTGTTTTCTCCCCTCCCTTTCCCCCCCCCAACACTGCAAGTAGCATAAGTTGAGTCTTTGAGTAACACACACCTTAACAGTTGCGCACCTGTAGTTGATGTGTGTGTGTCTGTGTCTGTGTGTGTGTGTGTGTGTGTGTGTGTGCGCTCACAGCCTTACCTGCCTGTCACCGTGAGTGACAGGAGAAGTGGGGGGGTGTTCGGGAGCCCAGCAGCTGGCGTCACACCTGCACAGTCGCGCACGCACTTCCATTGGGGACCATCGCGTTCCCTCCTTCTTTGTTAGCAAGCAGAGACACTTTACAAATAATTTATTTGTTTCGCGCTTGTTTTTCTTTCGGTTTCCTTCTGGCAATTTGTTGTTGAAATAATTTATATTCAAAACAGTAGCGATGGAAATATATACAGAAGAAAAACACTGACAAAGTCTCACATGACAGGCAACTTGTCTGTGCACTTCAGTGGGAGCTAAAGTTGAGAAGTGAAGATAAAGCACGCTAACGCAGATTTGAAAAGGCAGGTTTTTGGCCCAAACTGACTCACCAGTTTAGTCTCCACTTAAACTTTTGCAATTATTTAAATCAAGCGAGCTGACATTTGAATATTAATAGACTTCACTTACGCACATGAAACAATTACATGTTTTGTGTGATTGTCAAGAGGGGTGAAAAAGAGCCTCAGTCCCTGCTGTTATACACCCACATAAACACACACACACACACACACACACACACACACACACACACACACACACACACAAACACACACACACAGACACACACACTTTCAGACAGGCCCTTGGGGTATGTTTAGCCCTAAGGTTGCCATCTGTACCTGCCTGTTTGGTATGCAGTTGGCTCTGCCCCCCATCCCACCGAAGCCGATTCCCTTTTAGCTGTTTGTGGCTCTAACTGGCAGCACTTAGTCGGGCCCATGGTGTCACTGTATATTTCTACATATGTGTGATCACATATTATTTTGTTTATGCACACAAATACACCTGTTTCCATGCGTTTTCTGTCTTTATTTATGTTTGTAACCCTGTGTGTTTATGTGCGTCTTTGATTGGTTTGTGTGCTGTAAGATGGATCTTAGCGTGTAGCGCTGACTTTCTTGTAGCATCAGGGACTAATCCTTCAGCGTTAGAAGACCAGCTGTTGTGCAGAGCAGCGAGATCGGCTTCATATGTCTCCTGGCTTCGTTTGTAAATTCTCTTAGATCTGTTTCATCATAGAAATTATAGGGCGGTGGCTCGTATCTGACTAAATGACAAGCACAGTTTTTGTTATGCACTCTGAATTAAGTGCAAGTTGTTATGTGCTTAAATGAATGTTTGTATATATACTGTATGGGTGTGTTTAGTGACATTAGTGGCAGTGAGAGCACCACTCTGGGGCTAAATTGAACCGAGACAATGGATCAGCAGTATTTTTTAATTAGTGTAAGATTTTGAACACTTGCATGGGGAAGGTCTGATGAGAGTGTTCATATCTGCCACTGATTCCATGTCCCGTCAATGATATTTAAAACTTAATTAACAGATGATCAATAGTGTTTACACTGTAAAGCGACTGGGGCAGATTCTAATTAGAATATCCATACATTATTAATGACATTAGCAAGCTCCGAAATTAAAAGGAGACAACTGCCGCATTCAATTAAGGCAGCGTTCGCAGAGAAAAATTGGTGGCAAAAGACTGAAAGTGAAAGACAGAGTGTGAGTGAGGCATAGATGAGGGCACAGATGAATGGGAAGAGATAGCAATCAAAGTGCAGAACAGTCACAGTCATCTTGAAGTTTGGTGATGTACAATAAGTGAGGAATATAACTGAGACTTAATTAGAATAATTTGTTATATGAATCCCAGAGTAATAATGATAAGTAATATCACAGAAGTACAGGGAATGGGAACTTACTCAAGTTAGCCATAAAGCTTGTAGAGGTAAAATATATATGAGCACATATACAGGTAATGGTTTGCCTTTGAGCGGCTCTTCACCCAAGGTAATTAAACAAAGCTATGCCATGAAAATCATACCCACGAAAAGTAATTATGATTCAGTGGGACTTGGGAGTGATTTTTATAGTTCTGAACCTTAATTCTGTCAGTTATGATAACCCTGTACTGACCAACGGTTCTGTTAAACCTCACTTAAAGGAAAGACCCTTTTTTGCTTCTCTTCTTATGTAGAAGAAACAACCTGTGCACCTTTCAAGTGGACGTAGCATCTCGGCACATGACGGTTGTACAGTAACGTGCAAAAGTCTCGAGCTACAAGTCCTTTCTTTATATTTTGCTTCCAAGGACTTTTTCTTTGGCTGTTTATCCACTCATTTTCAGTCCACTCCTTGCACCTGACCATTTTCAAAGAAATGTTTTCTTGTTTGTAAAGCCACTTAATACTTACTTATGAATCATTCAAGCATATAAAGGCACCTTGTATCTACACAGTTTAAAATTGTTTCTTTAGGCACTTTGTTACTAGCAGCCTGTTGTGAAAACACATTATTTGCTCCACTTTCCTCATTTGAAACTACACAGATATAAAACTGTTGGTTTTTTTTAACACCAACAATGGGATTACCAAAGAGCAATTGTCTGAAGCCTTGGCAGTTCTTAGCAAGGTGTGCACTGTCTCCTTAAAAGATCTTGACAGAGAACAGAACAAAAAACAGCCAACATCCAAAGAAAAGCTTTAAATGTCCTTCAAGAAGCCTGGAGAACTATTCATAAATACTAAAAGAAATTACAGCAAAGTTTGCCAAAGTTTGCCTTGTGTTAGAATGAAGGTGGTCATACCAAATATTGACTTTCAAGCTTATTAGAAATGTACAAACACTGTTTTTGCTCTATATACTTTATTCCTATTTACCTCTGCATGTCAGTACCCATTTCCCATTTTCCTAGCAAATATATAATATATATATATAACATATAATACAATAATAAAGTCTGACGCCAGACTTTTGCACAGCACTGTACATTAAATATTCACAATTCCACTATGTGCACCAGTTAGCCAGTAACTGTCAGTGTGTCAAATTTATAGGTATAATCAGCAATAGCCCCTATACTGAAATCCTAGCTGGTCAGAGCTTCTTTTCGGAAGAGTTAAACATCTGGCTGTGAGTCTATAAGCTTCTTAAAAAGAGGTAAAGATGACCTACAGGTAAACTAGGGGTACAATGACAAGTGAGTAATTAACTGCTCATGTAGTTGTCACTTAGTGACAGTGGGAAGGAAAAACTACCTTTCAACAGGAAGAAACATCTGGTAGGAGTAGGCTCAGCGAGGGGCAGTAATTTTTCATGACTGGTTGGGGGTGAGATGAAAAAGAAGAAAGCATTTCATGTTGCACTTTTTCCAAGTTTCACTACAGCTTGGCAAGTAGTTGGCCAGTATTTGCAGTCAAGTTGGTGTCTTCCACACAAATGATCTGCAGCTATCTTTTAGCGACCAAAGCTGTCACCTATAGACAACAACCAACCATTCACCAACCGGTTAGGCAATACACATTTTTCTCTAGTGACCTGTGATTGCTAGGGAGTAACCTGTGAGACCAATGTGATTTTGGTTCTGATCCAGAAACAGCACTGAAGAGTTGATAAACCATCATTTAACAATAATGCTAAAGGATTATATCACAATGTTGACATGTTCCCAGGCAGGCTATTCAAGAGGAATGACCACAACTACACAAGACTCAGGTTGTAATAAACTGTCACTATCCTTTTATTCCTTCATCAGAACCATTTTAACACAGAGTTTCAGCAGTTAAATGAGCCTCAATGCAAAAGAAAGGCTATGATATCCAAACTTGAAAGCAGCCTTTGAAAATCATCTCACTGTAAGTTCATCTGGGATCAACTATTGCCACGTGTGTCGCTGGAGAAAGAAAAAAAAAAAAACACTTCTGGAGGATGAAATATAAGAAACTCCAAGTTAATTACAAAAGGAGCTTAAACACTCATAATTAGCCTTTTCTATTGTAGTATCGGGTTATCACAATGTCATGTCAATGTAATTTAAGAAGGAAGTGGAGGAGAAGTGGAAGTTAGAATTCAAAAGTGGCACTTAGTGGCTCAGCTGGGAATCCACTTGGATCAGTCAGTAGCTTTGAGCCCCGACCATTGGTCTCAATAGCTATTATATCATGCCAGGGTAATATACATGGAAGTTCAAATTTTAAATGAGGAACCAGTGAGTTGATTTGTCAGCCAGTAAATTTCTTTTCTTCAAGTTAAACCTACTATAAGGTCACAACAAAAGAAAACTGTGACAAAGAAAATGAGACCACGGAAAAGGCAGTTTGCCACTTGGACACTTTGGATAAACAGACATGATATAATGTGCGAATGTATAAACTTAAGAGGTGGTAGCACCTGGATTTAGCTACCTCTGAGCTGGTACAGGTTAGCTCTTCTAAGGCCGATGCCTCATAAAATGCAAATCAGAGCTGTTCCAATTGTCTAATCTGACTCAAAACAGAGAAACAAATAAATATGAAATAAGAAAGATATGTCAATTTCCCGCAAAATGTACTTTAAATTATTTGTGTATTTGTTCTGTGATGTTTTGTTCTAGACATCCCAATCTCAGGAAGATAACAAGATAAAAATGAAAATCCAATTAAATCTAAAATTGAAAGACACCTTTTCTACATTAACCTCATAAAACATTGCTCATCATTTCAAATTGCACTTGCAGTGCTCATTGAAACCATGCAGAATACCTGGACACTGAACGTAACCTTCCCTTGAAAGGCCTCTCCAATAATGCTTTTATAATTGGTCCTGCAGAGATTAACAGCGCCCGATTGAAGCAGATCACGCAACCCTGAGGTTCAGATGCAGGATGAATTGCTGACACCGTACAGTGAGAGCAGTAAGCACAGATAGGATTCCCAGTGTCATTTGTCAGAGGGTAATAGACGTGCCCAGTAGGGCAGAAAACAAGAGAAAGCAAGCAGCAGCAAGGAGGAGAGAAACAGGAGGGATACATTCATTTCATCTGCGATGAGAGACAAGAGACACAATATTAAGAAGTTTGAGAGGCCATCTTTCACCGTCTCTTTACCCTGGGCTTGTGCATTGCTGTCTGCGTGTGTACATGAAAGAGAAAGGGTAATTTGATTTTGTGTCCTCTGTCTAAAAAGCTAAGGATTGGGACAACCAGGCAATATGATCGACTGACCTTCTACTTTTACTTAAACGTCCAGCCTTGAAACACTAGCTTCCTCTCAGATTTACTTTGTCTTCGGCAAAAAATATTGGTATGTGAGCACATGTACAGATGCACGCACGCACACGCACACACACACACACACACACACACACACACACACACACACACACACACACAATTTCATCCCTCACCCTTCGTAATTAAGCCTTCATCATTGATTCTGGGGGCGTTTTGGCCGTGTAACCTAATACCAGCAGAAACATTTTTTGCATTCATAACACAAGCGAGTGTGTCTGTCTTATTTGCTTTGTGTGAGCGTGTGCGTTCGTGTGTCAGCGTGTGTAAGCGTGGGGTCGTGTTTCCTTGGATACAGTGATGGGCTCTCAGACTGCTTGTAGCGGTCCATTAGAGATCAATGGGATCCCTGCTCCTAATTCCTACTATCAGGCAGCCTCTGATCCTTATCTGCTGTGTGGAAAATGCAGTCAAAGTCATTTCATCCTGGCACATACACACACAAAGACACACAAACACACACACCATGCATACAGTATGTGCATGCAGCATGAATGGCCTGCCAGACACGGTTACTATTCATTTTATATGAAGATATTCTCACCCACACATATAAATCTTCCTGGAATCAGGTGTATGTGTGTGTGCTGAATGAGGAAGAGATAAATGTCTACTGAAGTCTTAAGCAGAGATCATCACTGCTGTGAATAGGACCTGAGGTGATGGTTGTTAATCTGTGAAAGCTAAAGCTTCCGAGCTCGGGATGTGAAGCTCAAACACGCAGCTAACACACAGTAATGCTCGCGTGAATATGGTGGGTGTAAATATTCTTTATATGAAACACAGTATATAGTACCCTTAAAATTCAAATTAAAAAGTGGTGCTTATGGTATGCACATTCTTACAGTGATCTTGATTTAATGAATTTTCATTGTTCCTCAGAGCTCAGTGGTTCTGGGTTCAAATCTCCTGTGATGAGTTTGTGTTACGTTTCAGTTTAAAAATGGACCAGAATGCAGAAATCAAAGCAGGCAGATGAACAAAAGGCAAGATTGAAAGGTGAAGTCCAGAATAACCAAGCACAAGTTTAAGTATAAATCCAAAAGCATGCAGGAAGCCCGGACAACAGAGGGCATGCAGGGTAAGATAAACAGACACTACATAAAGGACAAAGGGAAAACAAGACTATTTATTCACAGAACAGTGATTGGAACAGGGTACAGTTGAACATAGTCAAAACATTGGCTGGAGGTAAAACACAAAGACACAAAAATAATCTATCAATCAGAATAAAACAAGAAAATGAACACCTACCTGAAACAAGAAGAGCCTGAAACTGGAATAAACTAAATCACAACATAACATAACATTAACAGAAATCAAAAACTCCACATAACAATAATCAGAAACCTAGAACACAAGAACAACAGTGAAAACAAATGGAAAACTCTTCAGTAATAACTCAAAAACTCCAACGCAACTGACCCCTGACCATGACAGTTTACATGTTCTCTCTGTGGTCCTGCAGAAGCACAGGAAGAAGATTTTAAATTGGTCAAAGATGTGGATGAGAGAGTCTGCAGCTGTCTGTCAATCTCTGTGTGCGCCGAAGGACACACAATGTGTAATTTCTATGCTTTTGTGTGCTGTGTGTACACATTAATGTAGTATAGCAAATTTATATGTAGCTGGCCAAATGTTTTAATACAAATATGATTTCAACCAAAACACAGACTGTACCTCTCTGTCAGTGTGACACATGGGCTAAATACTGCCCTTCACAATATCATATCAATCCAGCCTTTAACATCCTAAAAAGGAAAACAAGTCATCCTCCAAAAATCAATAAGAGGCAGCATTAGGGAATCTCAACCTGATGGATTGCAGCAAGTGTCACAGAATGACTGTGTGGAAGGAAGATCGTGCAGAACTCTTCAGGAAGCAAGGAGTGACTCAAAATGCATCTTTAATGCTGCTAATTCACAAGAGTAAAAGTCCCAACATTTGCAGTGTAGGAGCAGGGAATCCGATCAGAAAGAGCACAGATTTTTCCCTAGCCAATGGAGGTTGCCAAGTTTGCAAATGGGTATCTAGGCCTGTCTGACTGATGCCTTAGTTGTCGTGACAGTGACAAGTTTTCATTGTGTTTCTACTGCTAAACTCAACTTGCATATGTGCAGGTGGGTCACCAGAGTATGGAAACCTGTGTAAAAGTATCCCAGTTTCCTTTGAGGTATTCCAACTGGCATATTCAGGCTTCTGTAAGGGGGATTTGATGTTTAGATGCGAAAGACACAAAAATGGGATACTTCAAATTCAATCTAGTTTTTCACTCTGTGAGCTACTGTCTACATATAAAAGCAATTTTTGAACTCAGAGAACTCTACATGCAAAACAACTGCTGTCACCTGAGATTTATGTAGCTTGAAGGATTCCTAAACTCTGCACAAAAGTTTCTGTATGGATCTGTTTCCACGTGTATGCTTGTCGGTGTGTACCGTTTCCTTATCAGCTGCGACTTTCATTGTGGGCCTGCTGTTGTGCCTGTGCACTGAGGGTGTAATTTGAAGAGGTAGGTTACTGTTAGGGTAAAGCGATACAGCAGTAAACAGCATTGTTATACGGGAAGTGGTGGGATAACGGAGTGGTCTAGATTTCACAGACGATCTCCAACTGCTGTTATCGCATAGTGTAATGAAACCTTTACTGGCCAGAAACAACGGGGGACATCCTCTCTCTATCTCTCCGTTCTTTTTTCTCATCTCTTTTGTCCTCGTCTTGTTCCATCACAGCGTCCCTCCATCTTCTAATCATTCTTCATCCTCGTTTCCTCTTC
>VUQG01011658.1:44229-59265 GCA_015106755.1 Etia nguti
GTGCCCCCCCCCCCCCCCCCCCCCCATCTCTTTTTCATATATCTCGTCTCTCTCGCCCTCCTTCTCCTAACCTTTTTCCATCACAATCTTTTGTTTTTTATTTTCTTCTTTCCTCAACTTATTCCCTCCATCGCTGGCATAATTTGAATAAATCCCCTTCTTTGTCCTTTACTCCTTTTTTTTGCCCTCTTTCTGGCAGTCATTTTAAGAGATGCTGTCTTATTATGGGATGCAGACAGAAGATAAAGACCAAGAAGCGATACCTTTTAAAAAAAAATCTCTCTGAGTTCATCTCGAGCAGTTCTGTGCTGCCTCTTTTCTCCTTTCAGCAGCTCAAAAGACTTATTTTTGTGGACAAGTTATCAACCTCTGTGAAAATGCCACGTGCATTTTTGTAAAATTACCACATAGCTTCATCTTTGGTGGTGCAGCAGAAGCAGAAGCAGATGTGAGCAAAAGCTTCAGAAGAGAAAGAGAGAGAGAGAGAAAAAAAACACCCTCAAGATTGTCTGAGAGGCTTAAATCTGGAGTTTTGCAAACAAAACAATCAGCCAATTTAGCTAATAAACAGACTTTCACAATAAGGCTTGCTGTTTTTGTTGATTTCCGCTCTTGGTGTGCTTTTGAAGGCCCCAAGAGGTCTTGGAAGTTTGAGATTAATTACTTTTCTTTTCTGGTCGAGCAAATTAAAGAGAGCTCAGAAGAAGCCCTCGTCACCTAATCAGCTAATCAACTTCAGCGTCCCCACCACCTCACTCACTCCTCTCCTGCCCCCCAGCCTTATCAGTACAGTGCATTTGACACTCCTTTGAGCTCTATGAAGATCAGTCCATCACACAGACTAACTAACAAAAACACTGCTCTTTCTCCCACTTGAAAAATAGATTAATTGATAGAATTTTTCTTTGAAAGAGTGCCTTTGCGGCCCTGTAAACAGGGCCCATTCTCGGCTTGCATGTTTGCAGGCATTATTTGGACGCTTGGGTGGCAAAAAAGTCTCAGAGGTCTGCTGGTCGAGCGGCTGGTGTTGAGCCCCAGGGCAGTGAAGGGAGGCAGGCACCAAGGACTTGGGAACTCCCCCCCTCCCTTACTCCGCGCCCTTGTCAGAGCAGAACAGCAGCGAGCTTTCACAGTCGAGAAACCACAGAGACTCGGCAGGCTGATAAGAGTGAAACAAGCCATTGAGTCTGGTTTAAAGAGAAGTTTTTCATTCCTATATAAGTGTGGGAAAGAGTTATGCCATGGGAAACAGATATGCGATGGGAAAAATGTCCTTGGTGCTGAGAAACAAGTGACTATGTAAAAAGAACTTTAATTAAATACTGACTCTTGATGGGATTATTTTGAGTTGTTTAATTCACTGACTCGTTTTTCCCCCCTTTAGCCTGACCTTGAGTTGCCTTTACTGCACCCGACCTCCTCCTCATCTGATAGTAGAGATGAAGCAGTCGGCACCATCCCTTCGTCGCTCTTCATCTGTCTTTCTCCCTTTCACTCTCTTCCTCCACCTCTCCATCTGTCGCAGGCACCCTGTTTCTCTTCTACTCTTGTTACCTTGCATTTTTTCCTGCCATCTATTCTTCCCTCCTTCCATCTGTCCCGACCCCATTAAGCTCAGAACAAGAGTGATGAAAACAAGATCCCGTTCTTTATCGCCCTGCCCTGATTTTCATCTCATTCCTAATCAGCTGATCCCAGCATTCCCCCCCTTCAGCTCAGTTCACGATATCTCGTTTTTGTGTATATAATTGCTTTAGGTGCATACAAGTGTATGTGTGTCCATCTTTAGATAGATAAACCACTTTTATCTCTCTCTTTCATTCTCTTTACCTACACACAATAAGCCTCGCAGGCTGAATGGCGCTGTCTTTCTCTTTCTATCATGTTCTACAGGCTTGTGTCACAGTCTGTTCTACAAAAGTAGTTTTCACATCACTATTTTCCAGATTGGTCAATTTTCTCCCTGACAAGAGAGCTGAACGTGTACCCTGTGCAGACTCCGGTGCCATATTGGCACACAACTTAAAAGTCAGATCACAGCTTTGGCTTGGTTTCCTGTGAAATCAAAAAGAAAACACATGACAATCACCCCTTTTCATCTTTTGTGTTTTAATCCAGCGAGAACAATTATCCTATACAGTAAAAACACAATTCTGGGTGCTCTCCAGGGTTCCTGCTGATGAGCTTGGGAAATATCTTTGCATCTCTAGCATTTTTCCCATTGTAATGTCTTCATTGTTGTCACACAGTGTAAATTTCCCCTGAATGTACAATCAGTTGCTGTGGTTAATGAATACAGCTTCCTTCTCTGACCTTGGCAGCGATGAGTGTGTCCCTATTGCCCACACACGCATGATTACATACACACATGCACACACAAACATCTGCACGAGCCCATTGAGTGCCCTCCCTGTCAACACAGCGAGGTAAATGAGTCTCGCTCAATAGTCCCGGCCTCTAGTGATACAAATTATCGTTGTATTCATGAGCTGGCGGACCTGTTACAGCCGAATATCGGCTCTCTGGGCATGCTGCTGGCACTTACAAGTACAAATTGTGTGTTTTTTTAGCTAATCGATGTATTGACCAGTCTATAACGAGAAAGCGAGCATACGTCTGCGTCAAAACACACTACTCACCAGAAACCGTCAGCGTCCGGAGGTCAACACGAATTATTTATGTAATGTAGCTATTGAGTAAGCTTATATTTGTTAAGCGTTGTTAAGCTGCTGCAGAAGCCGTCATTTACAGGAAAGTGTGTTCCCCGCTAACTACACCCTGTGGCATTCATCTATCCATCGGGTCAGGCCTATTTGTTTGTTTAAGGAATATCCATTTCAGGAGGCAAACAGAGCGTGGACATTAGCTATTTATAACTCCACATGAGCATTGGTGTGCCCGCTGGACATAACAGCCTGTGCTTATGGAAAGCTGTATATCACTGCATAGAATTAAATGAGACACAGAATCAAAACATGTGCTCACATCGACGGTGCGTGTCTAAACGCCAGCCAAAGTTCAGCGTGTTTTCAGCTTTCTTTAATGCCGAGAGCGATTATGCGGTCATGCATTATTAAAAATTTAAAGTATCACACCATAAACAGTCACGGTTTACTTCTGAGATGCGCTGTGTTTTAGTGATGACACATCAGCACATCAGAAATCTATACGTTACATGAGAAGCTCTGAAAAGTGAGATGACCTCATGTAGAAAAAATGCACCTCTACTTCTGCTTCATTGTACTGATGCCAGTTTATTTACAAACAGCTCTTCCTTCCATAGACTTTGTGGTTAAAGTATTTGCCCGTGTTAGTCTGTGGGTTGTTCATATTTTGGATCTGATTTGGGTTCAAAAATTTACATTTTTGAGTAAGAAAACAAACCAACTTCTCTTATTTGTTTTCATCGTGGACAAAAAGCAAGTCGAGTGCCCAGTGATTTCACAACCTCTAAAAAAAACCTCTGGGGCTGACAAAGTAAGCTAATTAGGATGCCAAAAAACTAAAGCTTCTTGAAATGCCACTTGAGGCTGGCTCCAGGAGTGAGCATATCGACTGATTCTCATATTAAAACATCCATTGTTAAGTTTAAGTGTTCCATCTCTTTAACTCAGGAGTCAGATTATTATTTTAAGCAGTGGTAGATCTACATGGGTTCCTTTCCAAAGATCACCCCAAACAGAAATGTTTTGAATCCAGAAATCACTCTTATTATCCTTTTGAAGACTACACTTTGTCCATTAGTTTGAGCTTAAAGCTGACTTTCAACTTGCCTGAACTGAATTCCTCGGTTTTGATGTGTTATTTTGACTGAAATTTGAAGTTGGCCTTTCTTCAGCCTTACAGGCTTAAAAAAACAAACAAAAAAAAGCTATTGACAAGACACGTCCAACTGCAAACTAACATCTTTTTTATTTCTACCATGAATTTTTAATAACTGGTGTTTTTGTAATCGTAGAACCTCCCCAGCAGGTACAAAAGTGAGTTTTACTTCCTTTAGTTCATCACAATGTGAAGTCTATGGCCCAGTCAAGGAGACACTACAGCACATTTATATTGGGCTGAAAAACAATGAAGAAACTCTTTTTGGCTTATGTGCCAGACAAGCAATTTTCACTCAGGCGAGTGGGCGGTATCTTTTAGTCGGGAATCCAGTTTACCTTAATAGTCCATGTTTTTTGTAGCCTCCAGAGCCAGTCAAAGTGTGTCGAGTGAGCTGGCGAGTCAAAGAACACTGAGCTCATCAGATTGGGGGCCTTAAGAAACAGCAGCTGAAGCAGCCTGATTGAACTGGTGGGGTGTTTTGTTTTGTTTTTTTTCTAACTGCAAATCATACAAAGATATGCCAGCAGGGCCTTAGAGTGAAAATACAGACCTGAAAATGAGAATGACATGTTCCCTTTTAAAAATGTGTGAATTTATTCACGCCTGTTTTCAGCTGTTCATGACTTTCTTCCACAGATATTTTTCATGTTGTTCTGAAGACCACCTTTCTATCTCGGGCTGCTTCTGCTCTCGTCCATGACTCATCTTCCGTCCTTGTCCTCCAGTACCCCAGCCTTCATGTCCTTTATATTTAAGCAACTCCATGTTTTACTTCTCTTGCGATCACTTCTGACTCATTCACTGACTCATTAGATCTGTTTCTGCGCACCTGGGCGTGCATCAAGTATGTTTTGAGACCCTCTGTTTTGTATTGACAACCAGTCTTTAGAGTATAGATAAACGGTAGTCACCTGACTGCCACCACGGTGCTCGTAAGTCATTCATCAATGCTAATTTGGTGAGCAAATATTCTCGGTGAACTCAGCAGGCAGATGAACAGAATTGAATTAACACTGATGTATCACCAATCAGCCATGTGAAAAATAGATGCAGTGAAATAAAGGTTAAGGGCATATTTGCTTGTCATTGAAACACACTTTACAGTGTTTAAACATCATGCTACCAAAACAATTATAGTGCACATGTTGGGATGCTTTGATAACTCTCTAAAATCAAACATTTAAAACTGCAGTAGGATGATTTTGAAGAAAAAAAACAGTATTCGATAAACTTTATCTTAGCACACTTAAAGAGGGACATCTTGATTCGATTAAAAATAAACCACACACACACACAAAAGTCTGACTAAAAAACAATGTGGAATATAAATCCTCCTTTATGGTTATCCACTCGGTTAAATACCGCCGTTTATGACGTTAGTGTTTATGTCTCAGGACCAACTGTGCATATTTGTTGATGGAATATTTTGGATAAAAACCGAGCGGCCAAAACCAACTTTGCACTGGGGCGGCACCCACCACGGTTTGAACCTTAATGACGGGTTAGTCAATAATTTCTCTGCAAACACTAGCAGTTGTCTTTCAATCTGCTCGTCGGGAAGGTTAACTCGGTTCAGAAACATCAACGCAGCAATCTTTTAATTGAAATTCTTTGTTTTGGGTAAATGCTGGTGAGAAAGATGTATAAAATAGGGGCACATATTTCTTGACAATACCTAGATGAAAAGACTTTCATGGAGTATGAGCGTGTTACCATGTTTTGTCAGAAGAATAGGTTTGTCAAGGCCGTCGTGAAGTCACGCTGTGAGTAATTTTATTGCTAGTGTTTTGTGCAGAAAACAAGTCTACATGTGGTTTCCCGGAGTTATTAAGAAACCGTGGGTCTGCAAAAGAAGAAAAAAAAAAAACAAGAAAAATAACTAACTGACAATGCCGAAGACTCATACTTCATTTTTCCTGCCATGAGGGGGTCAGTTCACGTACAGTCCTTTTACCACACAATGATTCTTTCCCTGTGTTTCCAGCAGTTAATATCAAATCCTGTCCTTTAACAACTATTACTATACATCTTTGACAAGGTAAGTTTTAATCGGTTTAATAATAAGTTATTTTTGATCACCCTACAACAAAAATGTAAATCTAAATGCACAATTTTGAATCTGTGGATACTTTTCAGACATGGTATGGAGGCTATTTTAAAGTCAAAATTTAGAGGTAGCATCTTTAAATTTTGACTTAATAACTAACTTTCATACTATGTTCTCAAAAATTTGAGTTAGTGACTTGAACTTTTCAAGTAATAATCTGAAATTTTGACTGCTGGTTGGAAAAAATTTCTTTTTCTTTTTTTTTTTTCCCGTGGTGGTAACAAGCTTCCATACCTCAACCTATGTATGGAAGCAACCTGTTGGTGTTACAAAACAGCAATCCCAGTATACCTTATTGTCGTCTGCCATTTTTCTTCTTTGCAGGCTAATCATTCTCACACAGTTTCTTGTAGACAGACTGTTCATATCTTAAAACGACTGGCTTGATTGTGCGCTGCGTGCGCCTATTTAGATTTTCAAAAATTGGCACTGTTTCTGAAATATTAAAATTTTTGTGGTGATATAGTCTCATTGACTTTAAATGGAGAGCCACCAATTTCTCACCTTGCTATTAGTGGCTTAGTGACGCGTGTCATTTCCCCCTTTTATACTAAAGATGGTGAGTTCAAGTACAGCATGGGATAGTTCACACATAATTCAAACATAATCTTAGACAGAAAACTAAACAGTTCCCTGAATGCAAAATTATTACATACTGCAGAGGGACAATTTTACTACAACTAGGTAAATGTCCTGAACAGTGAGGGTGACTACACTTTGAATACAAAAACTTGACAGAAATCATTATAAACCCTCGGAGCAGTTCTATAAGGCAGGGTAGCTGCTATCTCAGGTACAGTAAACTTTTAGCCTATTAAGGAAGCTGCCAGTAGCAGCAATCCTACTTCAATTTCTTCAGAAATTGAAATCTAGTTTCTTTAGATTTTTTTAAAGAAACGGGGAAAAAGTCCATTGATTTATTGAAACATATGCAAACCTACATACTGTATATCAAAAGGCAAAAACAGCGCAGATTTGAACAAGCTTTGAAATCAATATTTGGTATGACCACCTTTATCCTTCAGTACAGCCTGAACTCTCCTAGCCAGTCTTTGTCTTTGGGAATTGTTCTCCAGCCTTCTTGAAGGATATTCTGTCAAGTACTTGGGAAAAACCTGGACACAAGCACAGTGTCCAGGATAGCCTCGAGGACCACAGCGCTCATTAAGGCCATTAAACATCGAGTGTAGCAAAGAAAAAAAGAAAAAAAGAAAAAAAGCAGTGTGAAAAAAATAAAGTTCACCTCAAGCGATGATGACGAGCTGGTCCTCATATTTCTAATGAAGAAAAAGGAAGAAACTGAGATTTTGGGTTTTATTTATTTTTTACCTTAGAAGGCAACTTCTCACAGATGCCCTCATCCTCTACTTCCCTGTTTCATTTGCAGCCACCTTTCCTCTTCCCCACCTTCCCATCTTAACCTTGTCCTATTAACGCTGTCATCAGAGAGCGGTCATGAAGCCAAAGGCAGATGTCCAGGGCTCAATCCCTGGATAGCACTGCTTAGACTGAGATATACAGTTTGGCATACCATGTGTGAGATATGATGCGGTTTTATGCCATATTGCCTTGCAAGTGTCCAAATTACACACAGGGTGAACATAGAGAGCTGTTAGCTGACAGATGGTTGTAGCGCGAATCTGCATTCAAGTCAGTAGGGGCTTCAGGCTTACAGCTCTTCAAGCTCACACATGACAAACAATAATGTGTGCACAGGCTGTGTGCGGATATATGCACCTGTACACACACACACACACACACACACATATATATATGTGCTTCACACTTGGTATTCAATATGTGTAACTCAGCATTTTTGCATGCTTGCTGTCAAAAATTCATGTCTGCCTTTGGTGGTGCATGTGTGCCTGCGCGAGCATCTTTTGGCTGTTTGCTGGGCACAGATTCAGCAGAATGCCACTGGAATGAGAATAAGTGTGGCTTTGCCATGGCAACAGAGGAATGCCAGAGGAGACGGGAGCGGCAGAGTCAAAGCCCGACGCTCACCACAGCAGGGGAAGAAGAACGAAGGACCTGATTAAACACCACCATCTCCCCTCCTGGAGCCTCCAGCCTCCGCTCTTTTTATCTTCCATTTCTATCTGGTGTGAGACGCTACAAAGTGAATGCCGCTCAGCCGCCTGGAGATTTGCGTAGGCACAAACCTCATTACAAGCAGAAACGCAGTTTATGCAGATTTTTATATATATGTATAAAAGAACGCTTGCAAGCTCAATGACACAAAGCAGACGCAACAGCATGCCAAAAATACAGTTCTGTAGGTGAACAGCTGAAGCATCAAGGTAGATGTTGTCAGTCTGATGGGTGATTCACAGTTTAAACTTGTCTGCTGGTTGCATCAAGGAAATCTTTGATTGATTCATTCGGTCAGAAGTGTTAATGCCGAGTGCTGTACCTACATGCAGCATGCTACTCTGATAAAATGACGTGAGTGATAGCTTTCCATGTACTTTAAACTACTGAGCTCATCGCTGGTTTGAGCTTGTAGCTGCTTTCTAGTTCTGTTTGCTCATAGTTTTTAAGGGTCATCGGGGAGGTTTGTAACTTTTGTCGTTTTCACTGAGGCGGCAGAAATATATGGAGGGGTCGGGGAGTGGGCAGCTGAGTGTCATCTCAGATCCTGAGGGGGAAAAAAAAAAGCAAAAATCTTAGCCTTGTCCCAGTCTGATTAAATTTTATCACTGGGCATTTCACAGGAGGCTTTTTTTAGTTGTTTATTTTTTATTTTTACAAAAGTAGATTTATTTATATCTACATACTGCTGGCAAAGTGCTTTAGACTTAATTAATCCCACTTTTTTGCAGTATGTGTCATCAGCCCCGCTTCTCTCCTTTCCAATGCTGTCCTTTTTTTTGGACTTAAGACCATGAAAGAAACAGCCCCCTCCCCCACAAACCTCCCCAACCCTGGGGGCAGTCCGGCGATTTAGCTGAAAGAAATTAACAATGCCGCCAAATTAAAAAAGATCACTCCGTGACCTTGTAAAGACAATTATAGCTGTTCATTCTGGTCGCGCTGATGAGTTTCTTGTAGGTTCATCATCATAAGCTAAATAAAGTGGGGATGAGATCAAAGCCGGTGAGGCTGACGCTACTTTAATGTAATTCATATTGACGTCTGTGATGTAGTGACCGTGGAGAGACAGTTAAGGGTTGGAGCTAAACAAGGTCCAACTCAACAAATAGTTCCTCGCATTTCCTCCCCTTATAGTCGGTCCTGTCAAAAAAATTATCCATATCAATTAGTCTTATCATGTCTATATTTAGTCAAGCAGAGTTTGAATTTCCTGGTAATTACATGTGGCAGTGTTTCATCTTCCCACTTGCAGGAGTCAATAAAAAAAAGTTTTGCTGCGACTTTTTCATCGGCAGTGCGATCAGGAATCTCTCTGAATGATTCTGGCATAATATGAATGGAAATATAATTTATTACATCCCTCCTCCACTCGGAGATTTCAGTGAGTACACGTACATAAAGGAGAAAACATTTCTGGAAATTGAATGGTATTCTTGCGATGATTTCATGTCCTCAGCTTACAGTTTCTCTCTCTCTCTCTCTCTCTCTTTTTGGTGCACCCTGTAATTTCACTGGTAATGTGAGAGTGATCGAGTTGTGATAATAGCACGTTTTCATTTCATATGAGACAGGAAGACTCATTACAGGCCCTGACATGTTTCTCGACAGGGGAGAGCAACGCTTCCTGCCATCTCCTGCATCTCAACAGTTGTCAGTCTTACATTTCCCTTTCATCATCAGTTCCATCTTGATTTTCATTAGTGCCGGGGCACCAACTCTCAGAACTCATCCAAGCATCGCTAAGTATAAAATAGAGAGCTGTCTTAGCTGTGAGGTGGTGCATTGTGGTTTCAAACACAAACAAACTCATCTATTCGCTATCGCCGCAATGCATTAAGTAGCACTCAAAAGGGTGGAAAACGCACCGCAATTAGACTCTTCATTAGGTAACAGTGGGAGTTACTGTAGAGCTATAAGGAAAACTGAAAACTTGGCAAAACCTCAAAAGAAAAAGAAAAAAAACCTAGATCTGTTTGCAAACTGCAGCTTGTGTAAATTGATGTTCGCTTTAGAAGATTGAGAAAGATGAAAAGATATGATTAAATGAAATCTCGCAGGAGCTGAGAGAGCCCATTTTGAAGCGTGGATTTTTGTTTTTATCACGGCGTCAACAGTGCACCTATAACATCAAGGAAAGATTAAACAGGGAGGCCGTGTTGCCAGCAGCATCTGAGCCTCCTTATTTCTACCGAATGTCCTCTGAATCAAAGACAAGTCTCGTCTCTGTGGGGTTTACAATAACACGAATCCTGGCCTTAATAACCCGCGCAGGTCAGCACAAGCGCACATAGATCCCTCTATCCCTCTCATTCTCCCGACCCATTTCTCAGCTTCGCTCCCCGGAGCATTAAAACAGACAACGGACCTTGGTTAGGTCATGGCCAACACAGACCTCATTTGTCACAGAGGATGAACATCTATGAAACTGGATTGTTAATTATGAGAGCAGAATAAAGACATATGAGTTATGAAGAGACACAAACGCACTCACACTGAAGCACCAGCCTATACCTTGCAAACAATACTACAAGTATGGAAACACATGTATGTAACCTCACCGTAACCTTAAAGTTCGTCTTGGCCCTAAAATATTCTGATTTACTTTATGGGGACTCGCTCTGTGCCCTCACAACATGGGTACTATTGTACGTGGACCACACAAACATAAGCGCAGCATGCCATTAGGAACTGGATAAAGATGCATGGGAGCTTTCAGTTTCATAACTCATATTATATTGCATAATAAATGGCTCTGAGACTCCTCAGTCTAAGTGGGATTAGTTAACTGATTAACACAAAGAGGACTCTGTGCTGTTTGGAGGTGGTGTGGTGGCTCAGGCTGAAGCTGAATACTGGAAATCTCATTGAAATGAAGTCCTTATTTTCAGGGAAAACACTGTAAGCTGGATTTTTTTTTTGAGGGGAGGTCATTCAAGTGCTTGTGTGTCTGCTACGTCAGACCTAGGTTATAGTAAGATTCAACCTTGAAATGCTGTTATTATGGTGATTAAGAGAAACAACATTTCTGCCTTAGTAAAGTCTTCCAATTATGCATCCATATGAAAATTTACATAAATCACCTGGATTTCTGTTAAAATGAGTTTAATAGGTGGAATACATTTCTTAAAATCTGTAGCGAAATATGAAACCTAGTTAGCTGAACCCAGACTTCCAAAGTTGAGCTGCAATCTTTTTTTAATATTATTAAGACAAAGTGGAAATTCTGTACTAAAAATGCTGTAACTGTGGAAGACAATTACCTTGTTTGACTTTTAAACTTTCTTTTGAAGCCTCGTATCGTCTTCCCACAAACATAAGAATGTATTTTTGAAAGGAGGGAGGATTTTGTGCCCCTTCACTTTTATTTGAAACAGTGAAGGGAGCTTTTATTTGTCAGTATGAACAGGAGGACTGATTACACCAAGCAAAAAAACTACATAAATATTATATTAGCTGCACTGTTTCAAGACAAGAGAAGTTCAAACCTTGTTTAATTTGTTTGTTGAATCTTTAATTTTGAAGTTAGATGGCTTTAGAGAAACACTTTGAGGCATACTGATGCCATCTGCCAACTGCGTCTATCCCCAAATTAGTGTGTGGAACAGCATCCAACATTGATTGCTTCAACCTTTAAACCTACATCCATTAACAACGGTCCTGCACCTCAAAGCACCGGAAAACATGCTAAAATGGTTGGATACGACTTTTCTCTGTTGTCATTGCATTTTATAATCAGGAAGAAATAACCACAGCAGTCACCATAAAAAAGAAGAAAAACAAAGACACAATACAGAAAAACTGATGATGAGAAAATGAAAAGCACAGCCTCAGTGGCTGCAAAAGTCTTGATCCATTAAGGCTTCATTCTTTTCTGCACGTCAGTTTTCTGGAGCCAGAATGAGCACATTTGGATTTAGATGAGACCGAAGTAGGCTTCTATCAAACTTTGTCCGCAGGCTGCATGCGTGAGCTGTTTGGTGAAAAGTAACAGACTACTAGCAATAGCAATACTAGCACTTGGAGAACTAGGAGACTTGAACTGGAGAACTACATTCTTGGACCATCAGTATTATATAGCAAATCATGTTTTTGTCTGATTTTATTACCAGTAATACAAATACGCTCAAGAGGTCCAGTTTGATGACTGAAATTAGAAGAAGTGTGGACTAGCAGACAGCTGCCACACCAGCTTGTATTGATGCTCTGCTCAATAAAAGTAGCATAATAAAAACCAAAACAGATGCATCAGGGGGAAAAAAAAATCCAGTCCCGGAGTTGTAATGAATGGGAATTTTGTTCAATTTTTCCCTGACTTTCAGCATGGGAGCCTTTTGAAATCACCGTTAAATGGCCACTGGAGGAACTAGGGGGAAGGAGGAAGGACTGGCAACTACCGGAATGTTGAGATTGGTTAAAAATCTAAACCGGACGTTACGTCTTGCTTTTCTATGTGTTTTCAGTCTCAGTAACATGCAATCTGCCTTTATGAACCTTTGTGAAAGAATGGGCTATTCTAAATTTCGTCCCTCCACCATATTTCACTATCAGCTGTAAGTAATGCAAAGTGGAAGGATTTAAGATCCACAGCAACTCGGCCACCAAGTGGCAGACCATGTAAAGCTACAGAGTGACAGAGCCGCATAGTGTGTAAAAGTCACCAGTTCTCTGCTGACTCAGTAGCTGCAGTGTTCCAAACCTCCTCTGGCAACAACATCAGAACAAAAACTGGGCGCCAGAAGGTCATGGCCGAGCAGCTCCTGTATGTGTAATGTGTAGGTGGCCCATTTAATTTGCCCATGTTTGACGCTGCCCTCAAGGGACAGTAAACAGCTACAACATGTGGACGTGCACCTGCAAATCACTGCATAGCACCAAAGCCATTCAATACTGGACCCTGCAGAATAGCATGTTTTCCGGAGTTAGGCTACATTTAAGTCTCGTTGAGAAAGCTTTTAGCTACAGTCTTTCACATGTTAACAAGAAATGGCAAAGCCAGTCCTACAGTGTTACTGATACTTGATTAGGATTGCAGGACCTGTGTAGGAGAACAAGATCTATCAGTTACATTTGTTTTGTTTTGTCTTTTTAATCAAACTTATTCTCTTTTCAGCAGTGTACTGGCAGATTTCTTTTCTGATGTATTAATCACATATGTTAACCATACCACATTAGTAATAGTAATATCACTTTCTCACTTAGTAGTATGCATGAATGTTATCACAAGTGGGCCCCATGTTTATTGCACTTTTCACAGAGGGCCTGTTGTTTAGTTGAAGATATCCAGACATCCTGCTCAAGGGAGGTGATGGGTGGTCGTAACTTTTCGTAGAGTGGTAAAGGGGTGAAGGATGAGCTGGACTGAAGGTATAGGGATATATGATCTGCTGTGGAATGTTCTTTGGTGGAGAGTGTTTGGGAAGGTATAAAAGAGTCCAGGGCGGTGTCCTTCCTCAGAAAACCATGTTTTCGCCACTGCAGTGTTTCTCTTTTTTTAATAAACCTCACTTCAAAAGACACGCTCACCTGGTGGCTGCAGTTTTATTTAAGATTTTCCACAACAGCAGTCATTACACATTATTTGGGACATACCAATTCGTGCCCTTGAGTCAATACAAGGACATTATAAACATAACATTGTGGCTTTGAATACAAGTAATCCTGATTTCTTTTTTAATCTACCCAAATCTGTAGATGAAGGTCATTAACTAAACCTGAATGCTTAAATATGATCTATATATGGTAAGAAATTAGTTTTCTGGATAAAAATGTGATGCATTCTTGGAAATATGTTAAAGTTAAAGTTACAGGACAACCAGCTGGCAGAGAGATTCCAGGAGGAATCCAAGAGGGAGACTGACAGTGGACGGACAGGAAGGCCATCAGTTACACGCTGACTGAATGACTGCCTGACTGTCAAGAAACCAGTCAGATAAGTCAAAGCAGGCTGACTGACAAAAGGCCAGTAAAAGAGCTTCAGGCAGACAGAGAAAAATGAGTGTTTTGATCGTCGCCCTGGAAGAGTAAATAGCCGTCCTGGTGACACAGCGGGGTGGCGGCCGGGTGGAGGCGAAATAGAAGGAAAGAGATGGGGCGTAAAGAGAACAGGGTGCAATACTGAGGGGTGCTGAGGCGGTGAAATGAGGGGTTTGAACTGCTGATGTAAGCGTGGACACACTCTCTTTGTCTTTCTCTTGCACACGCACACACACACTAACGCACACGCAGCGCTGACAAGCCGTTTCTACCCATGGGAAGTCATTCAGGGTTCAGAGGTTCAAATGAAAACGAATAACAGTGGCTGGACGTATTGCTCTTCTTCTTCTTTCTGGCCCTCTCTCTTTCTTGTTGCAGTCGTGATCAAGCATTTTCCTCCATTTGCTTCCCTTTCTGCTGCCCCCCCACCCAAACCAGTCTTCCTTCCCCACTTCACCCTCGCCCTTTTTCCTCAGCCACCCTCGGCTCTGGATTCCACACATCTCCCTTTAAATATTAAAAGGCTCGTCTGAGCAGTGCGACTGTATGCAGCATAGCGTTCAGAGAAGCAATTCTGTATTCATTTTAATCATCTTTCAAAGGGCAAAAATTCTCTATTCATTCTAATCTGTCTTGAGCATTTTAATAAGAACCATTCTTTGGACCTGCACTGAATTCTGTGCCATCTTTCACAGCAGGGATCAATCTCCCTGGGTTTAGGTCTGTGTTTGTTGCCATCTGTAATTGGTGTTTTTCCGTTGGGGACCGTCTGCATCGCGTGACAGTGGCAACGCTTGCATATTCCATTTTATCAGGCACCGGTTGATGGTTTTTTTAGGGCGGAGAATGTATTTAATCATGAATTTGACACAGAAGAGCAGCCGTTTCATCTCAGATCAATTAACAATGGGATGCACACAAAGATGGGAAAGTTTATGACTGAGACACTTCTGAAACCAGCCCCAAGAGCATATGTATATCACAAAGGACATCCCCCCCCCCCCAAAAAAAAAAAAAAAAAAAAGCAAATGTTC
>VUQG01011658.1:59285-70445 GCA_015106755.1 Etia nguti
TAAAAAAAATAACAGATGTTCATGTGAATACTCTGGAAGGGCTGGCTGTTTTTCCTTGCGTGCTGTATACAGGAAGCACAGGAGATAAATTCAGAATTAATAAAACATCATTCACAGGTTTCATGAGAAAATGTTGCTGGTTCTTTTATGAAACTGTTTTTTTCTGACCAGCCAGTTTGATTTGAGGCCTCCAGTAGGTGAGAGCAGCCACATGAGATGGAGAGATGTTAAAATTCAGCTTTTCTTATTCATAAAATTCAGCCCTTTGTTGCTTCCAAGTTGTTTGCAAGGTCAGGGAAAAGATTTAGCTGTAGGGATGCAATGATTCCCGATTGAAGTTGGCGGTATTAATTATTGACAACTTTCCAAATACTGGTATAAATGTTAGTATAGCGTGGCTTAAGAGCATTTGATGCTGTAAACTGTGAAATCGCACAGCCTTCTTTGGTGTATGGTGTTTGCAAGTCATATAATTTTTGGAAGTTGCAAAACCATAAAAGAAAGACAGAGTTGTTTGAATTAGTTTTAATCACCACTCAAAGTGATTTAGCCACCAGCATCACCCAGTGGGTACTAAGGGTCTGTTTGAGACATTGAGCTGACAATTTTCATAGTTGCCATGTTGTTGTTTTGAAGCCAGATGTCAGGAGCAAAGGATGAATCTGACTGAAACACCAAAAGGGCGTTAGTTGGCTAAAGTCAGTCTTGAGCTAAAAATACCCTGATTTATTCTCCTTTTTGATTTAAAACCAGACAGTCATTTACAAAAAGAATAAGTTGCATTCAGTATTTATTGACACTATAGCAACTCAGCCAGTAAGCTCATCAGCAAAGTTTTTAGTGAGATAAAACCAGCCTTAGAGTATTTTTCTCAATGATTTCCTTATGATCATTCTTTTTGCAATCAGACAAATCTCCCCCTGGTGGCCAATATATAAAGTGCAGGCTTAAGGCACTTCTGCAGTGGCTTCGCTTCACATCTTTTTCATACAGTCTAACTTTGCAATAGCAGCAAAGACAGCAAGTGCTCACCGGGGGCACATTAGCAAAACTTTTAATGGATACAGCTAGAACAGGGAACATTAGCATTCATTCTGAGTAATGTTTACGATCTGGTGATTATATAGTGAGTTCAATATTTACTCCCTTTTCAAAGTTGTTGGCAGTAAAACCAAAATCATTTACTGAAAGGCACTAAACTGTTCTGCAGAGTTTAGATGAACTAGAGAGGAGGTTCATATTTTTTCCTGTGGATCCGTCACTGCAAACAACATTTTTTCCCCATTACAGTTAGTAACTTGATGTGTTCCACAGAACTGGTGATCCCAAAAGCGGATATTAAAGCAAAAGGAAGCAGGTTGCAGGTAAACGGTGATTTATTTGGAGGGGGTAAGCTGGTGAGAGGCTGGGGAAAAGCTCAGGCTGGAGAGCTGGAGTGCTATTTGGGCTGGTGAGAAGTGCAAGGCTCCAGAGAAGTGAGGAAATCCAAAGGAGGTGCTGCAAAAATGGGACTCTGAGTTAAATGTGGAGGGGAAACTAAGAAACAAATGATAACTATCAAGATGTAATCAATCAAATGGCTTGACTGCAATTTCCCTGACTTTAGTGGTGACTATAATTTTGGAAAGGCGGCTGTAGAAGAGCTGGGTGTTTTGAAAAGGCTTGATCACTGACAAGGTGCAGCTGGTGAGGCTCTGCTCCAGCTCAGGGCACCTGTCTCCAGTCCTGCAATCAAACAGGCAAACACACACACACACACACGCACACACACACACAGGTCAGGTTGCTTAGAATAGGATGTTGAAGGGGAGTAAGATGGGGCTGCAGAGGCTGGTGATCAAATGTGATATTGATTAAAAAAGTTTGAACTTTTAAGCTAACATGAAAGATGTGCTATTGATTGAATAGTAAAAGGTCCAGAATTTGCATGTCAGCAAACTCTGCAGACTCCACATAGCCTAACCCTCTCAAGTCGCTGATGTGAAACGTCTGAAATGAGAAAAGCAAGCAATACAGTACTACGAAGTTTTGGAGTCTATTTTATTTTTTGCCATTCTTATTAACATTATTATGTGAATTGTAAAATCTTTGACCCTGTTTGGAATATTTATGAAATATTAAATTGTCAACCAAAGTCAGTGCTTTCCATCACTGTTCTAATTTTATGCAGTGGAGATGTCACTTCAGTTTTGCCCTTGAAGCAAAAACTGTGTTGATGAAACGACGCACTGATCACAACAGGAATCCTTTTCACAGACTATTTTAGAAATTAGTTCATTTATTGTGCTGACTTCAATAAAAGACTGAAACAGCGTGCTGCAGATCTGGATCTACTTTGATCTCGATTGACCAGAAGTTTATGGTGCAGTAAAGGGCGAGCTGTCACTCACGCAGGCTCTAATTCATGCTTGCGACTGTCTACGTTAACACACAGCAGCACACACAAATGCAACCTCACAATGAACCAGGAAAGGTGTGAGAGCACGTGTCTTGGTTTGTTACAAGACAAAACGATAGATACCAAGTTGCCTAAAAGCTCTGCTGAGTGTCAGCGGAGCGCTCAGCCGTGTAATGCTCTTAGTGCACTTCCGCAACAAATATGCACACAATCATACCCACTATGCACACACACATACTGTATAAACACAAGCTTGCAAATACAGTTCGCATTTTCACACTTGACAAATGCTCCTCATGCACTCACAAACAAATCTGCAGGCGCTCTGTGGCGGTGACACACTCACTACAGAGTATTATTCGAGTCCTATTACACCACACTCGTCATTTGTCCTGTCTCCCTGCTATCAGGCCTCATACTCTATTTGACAACGAGGAGGCAAATTTGCCTTCGACTAATGGTTGATTCATTCAGATTTTCTGCCATGTGTAACAATAACGTTTGTACTTAGAAGTCATTTCGCCGTAATGTTTATTTAATGCTTCTGCAGTCATTATGCCGTCTTCCATGTTCTTTTTAGAGCATTGTGCTTGTGCCCTTTTTTTCCTTTAAAAAAATTTAGGCTGCTGTTTGTCATCAGGTGCAAAAAGCTTCAGTTCCCATGCTGTCTTTTTTTTTTTTTTAAACCAATGACAAGTTCAGATGTAGTGCCCTGACAACATCCTTCTTTTCTGTTTTTGATGACAGCGAGTGGAGAAAAGAGCACATCTCAAACGATGTGTTCTTCTACAAAGGGGTTTTGAAACCCCCTTCACAGATATGACTGAGTGATTGACTGAATGATTATATTTAGATTTCAGCCTTTCATCGCGTGCACAGATGAAAACCACCAACATGCGATAAGTGGCCGACGGATGACCTCACCAAGCTGGGATTGGATGATTTGGATCAGTTTGGATGTTTTGACACATGCTTGGACCCATTTGTCAAAGAGGTGAGAACTGAGCATGCGATCACAAGTTTCTTTTTTTGCCCTGACAAAACCATTATAACTTGTCCACTAAATGCACTTCATGGGAACATTTGGAGACAACACACATCTGCAGCCTGATTTCCATTCACAAGCTACACATTTTCTAAAGAGCCATATGCTGCGTTTCCCAACGGCCTCCCTGCAGCTGACTGCTGTTGAGCCTCCTCACGCTGCTTTGAGGGTATTACTTCTATACATACTCTTTTATATTTGTTTGTTTGTGTACTGTATTTTGAAGCTGGCATATATTCCACTTCCCCTTTTTCGGCTTCTTCCATAAGTGATTAAAAATGGATGAGAATTTTATTCAGTGCAAGGCAGTTCACTCTGCCAGTCAGGCGTCATGTTCAAATGAAAGAGCTGACTGTTTGTGCACTTTGGGTGGGTTCTGAGGAAGTATGTATGTGTGTGAGTGTATGTGTGTGTGTGCGTGGATGGGTGATCTTGTGGGGGTGAAGAGACAAGTGGGTGCGGGGGTTACTGCGAGGTTAAACCAGTCTACTGTCAGGTCAGCCAGAGTTCAGCAGCACAGAGGCTAGAAAGCAGCAGACAGAAGCACAGCTCAGGTAGACTGAATGATTGCTGTGGTTTAGACAGACAAGAGCACCGAGGTGGAGTTCCCCCACAGAGACAGAGTGTCAGACAAGAGGATACTGAGGTTTAGGAGATCGCAATTAAATCCATGAGAACACCTAATCCTCTGGAAATGAAAGCTAAAGATAAGAGATCCCATCAGAATTGGGAAAACATAGTAAAATGTTACTTTAACAGTGTGGCATTACTCCGAGTTCACCATGGGAATACTCGGTAAAACTGAAGACTCACACTACTCCTGTGCCTGAGTCTGCGTGTGAAAATATGTTCAAACTCATTATTTTATGTCTCTCTTATTTCCCCAATCTCTCGTATTTTAATTTATAAATCAAAAAAATGTGGAAATTTATATTTAGTGTATGCTAGCTTTGTTCTATTAAAAAATATCTTCTAAGTTCAGTACATATCCCACTGAATTGTGTTAAATAATTTCTTTAGGAAATGAAAAAATACACTGCAAACATGCTGTTTAAAAAATGTCTGAACCTTTCTGTGTCTATTTGTCTATTTGATTTTATTCCCCCTGACGGGACGGAGTATCTAATCGGCTCCATTTGTTTGTTTGTCTGTCTGTTTGTTTGTCTCCAGCCTTGTGTCCACAGCTTTCAAGATATTGCTTTTAAATTTTTGTGTGATGGTAGATACCAATAACAGTTTGAGCTGATTTCGTTTGGGTGAAAATTGGGTCAAGGTCAAGGTCACACTAAATGTGAAAATTCAATAAGAACTTTATATTGCCCACAGTTCTTCTTCACACTTCGTGACAATATACTACTAGTGTTGGTATTGGCAGTACTCGCCCTGTATTTACTTTGTATCGATTGATACCAAAATTTGGAGTATATCACAGCACGACTACTAAAAAGATTTTTACTTTCAATGTCAGTAGTATTCTCCCAGCCAAGAAGAAGTTATTGCTGTGGCACATGAAGTGTACTATAAAGCGAGATTAATTGTGTAGCTGGAAACATTATCGCCAACATTACATTTTCACCAATTCTTTTATTTACAGCATGTTTAAAGTGCAGTATAGTTACTCTGATCGAGTAATGTATTTTATATGTGCAAGGTGTTAAGGCATGCCTTACTAAAACCACTGAAGCATTGCACCCTCACAGGAATGTGCATGAATTCATTAAGTGATGCAGAAAATGTATAAAGGTTGTTATAGTTGATTCTTTATCTGTTGTTAAGTCTCTTTTACACTGCTGGAATTGCAGCTCTTAGAACACAGAGCGCACACCAAGAATACCTGTACAATGAATAAAATTCCCATTGATGCTCGACAGCTTGGCTGCTTAAAAAAAGTCCTTATTTTTGAATTAAATTAGTTTTTATCTAAAAAGTTGATGTACCTGGTGGTTTGGTTGTCTCAGCTGCTGCTTGTAAGCCTTCTTCAATACATGTTCAGTTTGAGTGAAATAAAGAATAAAGTAGGGTCTGCTTTAGCTGCAGAACAGGAGTCTTTGAACCAGTGGGTGATGATGATGCCTCACCGGTGTAACACATTACTATACATAATATATTCAACGAGTGATTTATTTACCATGGGCAGATACTTTAGTCCATGGTAACTGCATCCTGCCTTTCAGAACTTCACCCACCCTTTGCAGAGCCTTACACTTCACAGGAAATATTATTTTAATGTTCTACTGTAAAACACTGATACCAACTCTATAACAATAAGTCACATTAAGAAATGATAATAAATATACTACAACCTGTAGGTCTTGTAACAGACCAACTCACAGATGGAGCTGTAATAATAATCATGCTCTTGCAATGAGTTGATAAGGCTACACCCATTCTAAGCTGTATAACCGATGTATCCTACAGTCACACAGTCACTCTGTAAGTAAAGTTAGCCAATTTAAGGACAGCGCTGGGTCCTAATTTCACATTATCCAAGAGTCTACTGTGTGTATACTGGGCATCATACTGTTTTGTTTTGTTTTTACCAAGAATCAGTGTGTTTTACTGTTTCTGATTATCAAGAAATGGTTTGTGCTGGGCTGGCAGACATCAATCAAGCAAGTGCTGAAAGTTGCTGCCAATTAAACTTCACAAAAAGAAAGCAAAAAATATTCTTCAGAAAGATTTAAAACTTTGGTTTTGTTTCCCCAAGTTTTTTTTTCCCCAAAGTTGTCTTAACATCAGCAATTTGTTTAGAAATATATTTATTTTACACATAAAAAGAAAAAAAAAAAAAAGGCTCAAACTCATTTTAATCAAGTCCTGATGCACAAACCCACAGCCAAAAGGCAAAATGAAAACTTTTTCTAAGGCTTAGCAGCACTTACTGTATGTCTGTGTGGTGGATTTGTCTTTCAAACTGAAAAATAAAATGCACCAAGAGAAAAATCTGCAGTTTATTCTGTTATGTTTTCAGTGTCTGAACACTCTTTGTATATAATTGGGGCGCCACTAACCTGACTTTTCTTTTGCTCTCTTTTCTTTTTTACAGGACAGCAGCGAAACTGCCGTATGACAAAACTAAAAAACTCAATTTTGATTTGCTGCCATCATGTAAACAGTTTTGTCTTTGTGCCATTTCTGTATATGCCCTGTTTAATATCCAGCTGACTTTGAGTAAATGGCAGCCTATACTACAGCTTGTTACTCCACACAGTGTAAACACAGAGACGGGCATTGAGGCTCGCATTCATGCCTACATCCAGTTTAGAATCACCTACTGTAATATGAATTTCTTTCACTTTAAGAGGAAGGTGGCACACAAAGGGATGAAATGCAAGCTCCACATACAGATGCCTCTATAAATAAATAAATAAATAAATAAATAGAGGGGGAAAAAAAGAAAAACTGTATTAAGCATCTCTATGTCTGTCCTGGTTATGTACTCACTGACTGCGTCTGTGCCTGGTATATTTAAGTGGCTATGAATGTATAAAGATTTTTAAAAACCATACTATTGATTTCATTTTTTTTTTAGTCCTCCTGCAGTAAAGCTGCAGCATGGCTGTTTGCTTTTTTTGGTGCGTGTGTGTGTTTGGATATCTTTTCTGTTTTCTTTACTCGAACGTCTCTAACCTCCAGATATGAGACACAGCCTGCTGAATCACCTTTACTATTAAAGCTGTCATTTTATTTTTTGAACAGTAAGAATAGGCGGCGGCGTGGGCTACTTTTTATTTATCATTGTGACAGGAAAAGTGTCTTAATAGCTATCTGCATCTCACTCACTGCTGCGTTATGAGTCCATTTAGCTTCTGTGAGACCTGGACTCTAGAGGCTGAGCACAGAGAGGAGAGGTGAGGAGAGACGGGCAATCGGGAGGATGTAGCATGATGGATAGAGGGTATAGAACAATGAAATATGCATCAGGGATCTTGTGAAATTTTAATCCAGACTGTTGACTGGAGGTTGACCCAGTTGTGACCCAACACTTGGGAGAGTGAAAATATCCACAGAGGGAGGCTGGAGGGGTAACACTGGGTGCAGGAGCAGGGTGAGGAAATTGTGAGGAAGAAAGGAGTAATGAGGTTCACCCGAGGTGTAGACGGGTAATTTGATCTGTCTGAGTGTCTGAGCGTCTCTTAACGACACAAGAAGGCAGGAAAGGATTGGAAAAAGAAAGTCCAATTTTTAAGGGATGTGAACAGAAGATGTGCTGCAGCTTTAAACAATTCCCTAAAAAGAAAGTATACCTTAAATGTTTAGGATTGTGCTGACAGAAATGACTACACAGTCCTTGTGTCGAAGAAAATCACACGTATTTTTCTTTTAGAATAGTTCAAAGGAAACACAAACAGCTTTCTCCCAGAGCACAGCACTAAGACTTTAATCTGTTGTATGTTATTATGAAAAAAGCTTTTATGCACACACACACGCACACACACACACAAAAAAGCTTTATCCCTTTGTGCATATATATCGTAAGCAGAACATTTGACCATATCCCCAGGACATCAGTCTGTCACAGTGTCTGGTGTTGGGGGGAGAAAAAGATGTTAATATTTGCAGAGGCTGATTGAACTGCACGGGATGATAAGGCTGACTTATGTAAATTCTGTTTTTAGTTTGTATTTGCCTTTAATGTTTGTATTCAGCAAGTTGTTGCTGATGTTGAACTCATAATCTTTTTCTCCCTTGGCATTCATTATCAGCCGTTATCTGGTTGTTTGTGTTTTAGAAACATATTTCAGTGTTTGCAGGGAAAAAAGGAGCATTTTCAGGTGTACTTGTACTGAATAGCATTTATATATATATATTTATATAGCACTGGTGTATATACTTTATTTGTTGTTGTACCCACAAAGTTCTGGCAGATAAGGCCAAGCACTGTTCATGGACACCACCTGTTAAAATTTCCTCAAGACTACACAACACTTGAAAGAAGCTGAATATGTCAAGTGCTTGTTTATTGCAGTATTTCACCTCCTCACCAGGTTCTCCTGCTATTTTAGCTGTTTTTACTATTTATTACTACCAGCTTTATTAATCAAACTGTTTAATCTTCACATTTGTTCATTTATTTAGCCTTTGCATTCAATTAGATAAAAACTTTAAAATGGTAGTTTCTCTAACTAAATGGACGATGAAAGAATATTCTGGATACATCTTGCATTAGCAAAAATACAGCTAAGGTGAATTTTTAATCCCAAGTGGTACTTACATTTCTGAGACCGTCACCATTCCTTTCACTAATTCAAACTGATGCATTTAAGATTTTAATCTTAGTCTTATGCAATCCACTCTCATCCTGGAGTGCCCTATGATGCCGTTTAGTTAGATATTTGTTAGATGTCGCCTGCGTATATTTGCCGCCGAGAGCAGCCCTGTTTTAGATGCTTGAAAAGACCACGTAAAGAGGTTTGATGCCAGATGATTGTCGTTTGTGTCACAACAAACGACAATCGTTGCTTTTATCCACTGTAAAGGTTTAGATGGTAAAATCTACTTGTTTAGGTTTGGCTGAAATACATCGCTTCACAGCAGCAAGAGATTTGCCCAGCAGCTCTGATAAAACTGCATTATTTTACACCCCGGGAATGAGCATGAGAATAAATCTGAACAGACTTCTACAGAAAACGTTGAACAGATAGCTCGATTCACCTTGTTCCACCTTAAGGCAAAGTATTAACGTAATTTAATAATGCATCTAAGCGGAGTGTTCCCTTGGCTCAGTTAGAGGTCTTCTTCTTTATTCAATATTTACGTGTTTTAATTAAGCCACGTACAATTAGGCCATTATGCAAAACAATGATATATTTATTACTTGTACTATACATCTCAATGAGATCCATGTATGTTGCTAAAGTTATTTTTTGTTAGACTAGCAGTATATCAGAGCTTTTAAAATGTGCAGCTGGTTTCTGGTCAATCCCAAAATGTTCACTTTGATTCCAATTCTTGGGAATTTTTGCTTCTTTTTTATTTTTCTCGCAACTGTGCGTTTGCTCATAAACGTATCCATGCATTCCTTCTTGTGCGTTTGCATGCTCAGGCGTGTGCACGGTTTGCAGGTTTAACCACTCCGTCAACCTCTAGCGCAGCGGTGCGTAGCTTCATTAATAACCCTTGCGTTTGTTGAATGGGGCTCTGGCGATCTATTGCGGTCTATTGCGGTGTTGTTTTTGTTTGGCCCTGGTCACGGTGATTCCTGGGAGATGGCAGCATCATAAATCTACAGCTTATTCATGGAGCTAACCTGACCTTTATGGCCACACCGTGAACAGGGGGAGAGGCAGGGAGAGAGATGAAAAAAACCAAAGGAGAATAGTAGAAAAGGCTAGGGAAAAGAGCGAAGAGCGATGGAGAGTGTGAAGTTCGAGGGTTGAAAGGTAGAGCCGAGGCCATGAGAATGATAAAGAGGAGGAAGGCAAGATACAAGAGGAGTGAAAGGTGTTGTGGGATAGAAGAATAGACAGAGACGGCTGGGAGAGATGTGAATAGATAGAGAAGGAAAAGGAAATTCAGCAGAGAATGAATGAAGTGAGAGACAATAACAGAGTATGGAAGTGGTCGAACCAAGAGGTTATTGCGGGATGAAAGCAATCAATGAGTGTAAAGGCAAGAGAAATAGAGATTCAGGGAGATGGAGAATGGTATGCCTGTATGTGTGTGTATTATTCGTATGCGTCTGGGGCTGATGGAGCCCTTCTCTCCAGGACCTCCTTCACCTGTTGGGTCTTTAATAAAGCCTCCGTGTCGGGGGTTTCATTGACTCTCAGATGGCTCAGAAGCTGTCTCATACCTGAAAAGCAAAAACTATAATGTTCTTTGAGAGTAGCTCAAAGTCTGTGTCATTGTCTTTGTGTCAGTACTGGGCTTTTAGTTCGTATGCAGTGAAGGTTTTAGATAAAAGAAAAGCAAGAGGAGATGAAAACTGTTTTTTCTTGCCACCATGAGCTCATTTGTTCGTTTACATCATGTCACATATTTAATATGTCAAAAAATGTGTATCATGTGTCCTAAAATACAATTTCTGGAATATACAGTGAAATGTTAAACTTATAAATAATTATATTATAATTATAATAATTATTTATTATAATAAATAATTATTATATTATTATTATATTATATTATTATTATATTATTAATAATTTAATAATATATTAAACAGTTGCTTAATTCATTGAGGTCTACACCTGCCCATTGAGCTCTAGAATACTTTGGTATGCAGAGAAGTTGATGGTTGACTCAATGACTACGTGCCCAAAACAAACCCAAATCATCACCCCTCCACCACCGTGCTTGACAGCTGGTATGAGGTCTTTGCGCTGATATGCTGTTTGGTTTTCACCAAACGTCGCACTGTGCATTATGGCCAAATTTTTTTCACTTTGTTATCATTGTTCCAGACGTCTTGTGTTCAGATAAGTCATGATCTTTTTAGAGAGAAGAGGCTTTTTCCTGGAAAAATTCCGAACAAGCCATGTTTTTTCAGTCTTCTCTAACTGAACCGTCATGAACTTTAACATTTAACATGTCGAGACCTGCAGAGTCTGAGATGTAGCTCTTGGGTTTTTTACAATTTCTCAGAGCATTGCACGGCCTGACCTTGGTATGAATTTGCTGGGACATTCAGTCCTGTGATGACTTGCAGCTGCCTCAAATATTTTCCACTTGTGAATAATCTTTCTCACTGTGCAATGATGGACTTCATATTATT